>NIVC01003176.1:0-114045 GCA_002269645.1 Macrostomum lignano
CTATCGTTGAAAATTGTTGAACTAGCGCGCTTAAGCATAGCACAGCTAGCCATTGTACTGTTAGTAGCTTGAATGATTTGTTGTTCTTATTAGTTTCTGAGCCTATTGGCAGCGACATTTTGTATTGGTGTTTTTAAAAAATTGAAACTATTTGATTTCGAGTCACACAATGTCTGGTTTCTTCTGCACGGTCAGAGCTGTCCTGTGAATGAAATACTACAGCTAGGAAGGCATGGTTTCGGCCGGTATTTATACAAAAATTTTGCCGCTTCCGCGATCAAAGAGGATGCTGGAAGGCTAAGATGGGGTTGGTCCCGTCTTCTGCCAATCTAAACAGCGCTCTACTCGTATAGTCAGTAGTAGGACTTGGCCAGCCAACCACAAGGAGTGGTTTTCCGTCTTAGAGTTTAGTATTATTAAGAAGAAGAAATCGGCGGCGGCTTCCTTTCAAGTGTCGGCTAGTCTATTTTTATCTATTCTCTTCGTCTGTTATTGTGCCTTATTCAAAGACCGCTACGTCGGGACACCTGGATTTTTCTAGGAAATGTTTTGTAGTCATAACGACGGGTTATAATTTGGAAATAGAAGCAAACCAATGTTGCAAATCAAACTACCCAATAGTTTTAAGTTATATGCACTGCTTCTTTGCATACAAACATAGTAGAAGCATGTGTTATATCACAATGAAATCTTTAATTCTGATTTATAACATTACCCTAAACCTTTACTTCTTGTGTCAAGCAAGCAAAAAAGAAGATGCCAGGAAAGACTCGTTAATATTTTCGACGCAAAAATGCAACACTACGGAGCGTCCTGTCAAGTTTCTGTTTTTAATCATTTAGTAGAAAATGGAATTTTATACACCTGCGGCCAAATTAATGTGACACAAACAGACTTAGGAGTCCTGGGTTTGGCAGAGATGATTATTCGCAGCCTAAAGTCTCTGTGCCAATTGCAAATTGGATTGCCAACAAAAACAAAGAATGAGCACATTCTAGTGATCTTTGTTCTGAAACAGGTCTCTACGAGTGAATCACGCGGTCTCTCTGTCAGTCCAATTCAGTATTTTCTCTCACAGTTCCGCTCTGACGCAATCTATAAACATCTTTGTGGGTGGAGAAAAAAAGAAAAAGAATTAAATTTTCTGTCAGAGGCAGGTCTGATCAGAAGAAATAAATGCATATAGTTAGTTTGAAAAAGGTGGTGCATTTTATGCTTGGAATTCGTCTTTTGCAAACATTCAATGATGGACTGACTGCGAGACTGAAGCCAGGCCGAAATCGTTTGCTTTTAACCATTTCTGCGCGCTCTATGGGCAACCCCCGTTTTTCCCATTGCCTATTTCTGGCTTTGCGCTGCCGAAACATCAAAGGATGCCGCCATCTCTCTTCATATTGGGAGGCCGACCTCGCCCAAAAGCTGCTACCCGCCCCTCGACCCGGCACAGCGGGTGGTTTCGGCAGCCCCTTCGGCCACTGCTGTCTGTAGCAGATTGCTGGCCCTGGCGGCAGTCTTTGATGCTAAAAAGGCGCGTAGAGGTGGTGGGGCACGGAGGCTTGTGTGTATTTTTTGGCGAAAGCTGTGGTTAAAGGCTCGTCTCCCCTCTAAGTCTAGGGTTAATCTCTTCATCCTACCTGCCCCACCCCCTCATCCTTGATAAACACTTCTCAGTCCGTGGGACGAGACAAGCTACCGTTGTGGGGGGGGGGGTAGTCTTGGATAGAATGATGTCTTCTTTCTTCTAAAAGCTGCCGCCGCCACCGCAACCTATTGGGAAGTTTAGAAAGTTAGAGATGGGACCGCGCGGTGTCTTGTTTGAGGAATCCCTAATCCTTCTTGCTGATGCCTGTCTAGGCCTGTCCGTCTGTCTGTCTGGTCTGCAACTTTTCTCTTTAAAAAAAATAAACCGTTGCCCGACTCACGGCTCATAATTGATTTCATTATGCAGTTCGTTTTAGTACTGCGGTCCGTAGTTGTGCCGTTTTTGGCTATTTCTGCCCGTCCTGGCGGCACTGTTTGATCTTTCATCCGCCCAGGCCTGACGTTGCCGATCAAACGAAATGATGAGAAAAAACTTGTGCTAATGCGGCTTTAGTCAGCTTCGCGGCCTAGTTACTAATTCGCTATTTTCACCAGAGTGAAAAAAAGAGAAAATGTGTGACAGGCATAGGAGAAGAGAGGCTTTAAACAGGCCCGATTCTTGGCGATCAAAGTCGGCAAAATCGGAATTTTTATTTGCCATTTTTTTCTCTTCCTTTATCTGTTTCTGAATTCTAGTCTACTTGTAGTTGCGCTAATCGCATTTTTCTCGCCCATACCGAACTGTTCGATCAATCCTAGTAGAAAAAAGTTGTTCAAATCGAATCGGCCGTCAGTAAGACTGACTAAACAGTGCCTATTCTTGGAGTCGATTAAATTAAAAATTGCTATTGAAAATGCCAAAAGATTCATCTAGTAAAAAGTTGCTATAAAATCTTTTGTTACTGCATAATTTAACTTGAATGAAACAAAACATGTGACATATGGCCGAAACGGTTGCTACACATTAACAACACAAATGACAACCTATTAGCTACCCGTATATCATTTTTGTTCCCAAAGCTACACATTAACAACACAAATGACAACCTATTAGCTACCCGTATATCATTTTTGTTCCCAAAGCTACACATTAACAACACAAATGACAACCTATTAGCTACCCGTATATCATTTTTGTTCCCAAAGCTACACATTAACAACACAAATGACAACCTATTAGCTACCCGTATATCATTTTTGTTCCCAAAGCTACACATTAACAACACAGCTGACAACCTATTAGCTACCCGTATATCATTTTTGTTCCCAAAGCTACACATTAACAACACAGCTGACAACCTATTAGCTACCCGTATATCATTTTTGTTCCCAAAGCTACACATTAACAACACAAATGACAACCTATTAGCTACCCGTATATCATTTTTGTTCCCAAAGCTACACATTAACAACACAGCTGACAACCTATTAGCTACCCGTATATCATTTTTGTTCCCAAAGCTACACATTAACAACACAAATGACAACCTATTAGCTACCCGTATATCATTTTTGTTCCCAAAGCTACACATTAACAACACAGCTGACAACCTATTAGCTACCCGTAGAGCATTTGTTATCCCAAAGCTACACATTAACAACACAAATGACAACCTATTAGCTACCCGTAGAGCATTTGTCAACCAAAGCTACACATTAACAACACAGCTGACAACCTATTAGCTACCCGTAGAGCATTTGTCATCGCAAAGCTACACATTAACAACACAGCTGACAACCTATTAGCTACCCGTAGAGCATTTGTCATCGCAAAGCTACACATTAACAACACAGCTGACAACCTATTAGCTACCCGTAGAGCATTTGTCATCGCAAAGCTACACATTAACAACACAGCTGACAACCTATTAGCTACCCGTAGAGCATTTGTCAACCAAAGCTACACATTAACAACACAGCTGACAACCTATTAGCTACCCGTAGAGCATTTGTCAACCAAAGCTACACATTAACAACACAGCTGACAACCTATTAGCTACCCGTAGAGCATTTGTCATCCCAAAGCTACACATTGGCCAGGCCAGACAAGTAGAATTATGCCACCTATTTGCAACGAAAGTATCTAAGACTTATAAGTCTCTTATGTAATAACTCTTACTATTATAATTAGCCAATAGCACTTAAACCTACCAAAAAGTAAAAACAAACAAATATCGCCGATATCACGCCAAGCATAAAATACGAGTGTATTAAATATAAAAACCTTTAAACTTTTAAAGGTTATTAAAAGCAATAATTCTAATGCATAATATTCATGCTGTTGTTGGCCTGTTACGTTTATTTCGTTAAAGCAACACCGCACTCGTGGCAGTCCAAAGAACTGTGACGGTCTGTCTGATTTGGTGCGCAAAAATACTATAAAAATTATTGCCATGCAGCAACAACAACAAAACGAACTCAGCCACAATACTGCAACATCGTCTTCGCAAACAATAAACGATCCAACATCTAATATTGCTACAAACCAATCGTCCAGCAATACTAACAATAGTAACAATACTATCGCTTCCTCGTCGGCGGAGCCGACCGTGGTCGATCTCGACGCCGGCGCGCCGGACGTCGAAGACGACGACGACGATGATAATGAGAAAATAATTGAGAAAAGTCCGAGTGAACGATTCCAGAAACGGAACATACGCCAGCCAGTGACCATTGTTGGCGTTGATTCCACTTATCTGTCTATTGATCCAAGGTTGGCAGGGAGGTGCTCTGGAACGAGGTGCTGATTGGCAGCGATCAGGGCAAAGCTGTTGCCGAGTTGGAGGTAATTTCACTTTGATATCGATTTGGTTTATCGATGTCGACATTAATTATTTTGATGCTTTAGATTAGACAATCGTTAGCTCAGGATTAGGGATATTTGTAACTGGCATATCGATGTAGTATCGATATTTAAGCATTAAAATTGATAACCTAAAATTAATACTGATAACTACTCATTATTCTCGGTAATTAGGAGTTAATATCGATAACTAGGCATTAGTATCGATAACTAGGAATTATTACCAATAACTAACGGTTAGTATCGATAGCGCTAGGGATTATTATCGAAAACTAGGGAGTAAATATCGATAACGCGTTAGTTTTGATAACCAGGATCAACATCGATAACTGGGGCTTGATATCGATAACTAGAGATTAATATCGATAACTGGGTCGTTTATATCGATAAATGAGGGTAATGTTGTTAACCAGGGATTAATATTGATACCTAGGGATTAATATCGATAACCAGGGATTAATATCTGATAACTAGGGATTGATAACTGGGGATTTGGAAAGTCGGAAGACTTGGGATTAGGGTATCAATAACCGGAGAGTTTTAGTGTTAACAACAATCGCCCCCCCTCCCTAATCAAGTCGCTTTTCCGCAAACTGAGGCGCATTAATCATCCGTCGATGGTTCGAATCCTGGACAACTGGACAGTGCAGTTAGAAGATGGCCAATCAAAATTCGTATTCGTCACCGAAAGAACGGAGGAAGGCTCGCTTAAACAGTACCTAAGCAACTCCAAGATTAACAGTGTCATGTGGAGAAAGTACACCGGCATCCTGCTGTCCGTTATTAAGTGAGTGGTTTCTTCATTCATTTTTGTGGGCATTAGCTTGACCTGATTTCATGACCTTGAAGTGACCTTACCGGTACTTTCCTTTACTTGCCTTTAATGCGACCTTGAAAGGGGAAAAGTAACAATAGGTTGACAGAAATATTGACCTAATTAACTTGACCTTTGACCTTTTTTGTGTGCTTGACCTTAAATTGACCCTCTGTTCTTGACCTTGAAGTGACCTTTTGCCTGCTGGACCTTCAAATGACCTTTTGTTTTGTTGACTCTGCTAGTGTTTTTTACTTAAGCAAATAGTTGTTATAGCCTTTTTCTTAACTGTCTCCGATAATTCCCAAACGACCAACACCTGAAGGTTCCTATCAGACGCCGGCATAGTGCACGGCAACTTGAGCAGCGAATCGATTCATTATCACACTAGCGGTACACTTAAAGTCGGCTGCTTCGCTATTAGCCAGTGCCTCGGATCGTCTAGACAGAGGTTGACGGACTACTCCAGGGTGCCGCAGAGCGTCGCTTACCTGGCGCCGGAATGTCGCCAATCCGTTGCCGCTTCAGCCGAAAATGTTGCAGATTCTGCTACAGCGGAAGCAGCAACGCCGCCTTCAGGTCCGATGGTTCGAGTTAACCTAGCCAGCGACATCTACGCGGTCGGCCTGCTGTCACTGGAGATTCTTACCTGGGACGCTAAAGACTCGGCTAACTCGAACGAATCGGCAACTAGTCAGCAGCAGAAGCAGCAACAGGAGCAGCAACAACAACAGCAGCAGCAGCAACAACAAGAAGAGCAGCAGCAGATTTCTCGCGACCATCGCATCGAAACGATGCTAGCGAGAGTTTCCGACAGTGTCATGCGCGACTTTTTCATTGGCTGCTTAGAAGCCGATCCTAGCCGGCGGCTGTCTCTGGCTGAGCTGTACCAGCACCGGGCTCTGCTGGAGGTGCCGTCTCTTGTCATTCTGTGCGGCACTGCTCTGGTGTCCTTTAGTGAGTGTCTTTTGTTTGATTTGCGCTTTGGTTGTTGTTACATTAGAGTAGACTTGGATTATTAGTTCTAAGCTAATAGTTATTAGTTATTATCGGAATTAAATTGGTTTATTTTAATAGATCGTTTTAATTAGGTGATCCGATAATTCTCATTAGGTGATTAGATAACTCTCATTAGGTCATTAGATAGTTCTCATTAGGTGATTAGATAACTCTCATTAGGTCATTAGATAGTTCTCATTAGGTGATTCGATTATTCTCATTAGGTGATTATATTATTCACATTAAGTCATTGAATTATTCTCATTAGGTGATTAGATAACTCTCATTAGGTGATTAGACAATTCTCATTAGGTGATTAGATGATTCTCATTAGGTGATTCGATAATTCTCATTAGGTGATTATTAGATTTTTCACATTAGGTGATTAGATTTTTCACATTAGGTGATTAGATAATTCTCATTAGGTGATTCGATAATTCTCATCAGGTGATTATTAGATTTTTCACATTAGGTGATTAGATTTTTCACATTAGGTGATTAGATAATTCCCATTAGGTGATTAGATTATTAGCATTAGATGATTAGATTATTCTCATCAAGTAATTGAAATGTTCTCATTAGATAATTAGATAATTCCCATTAGGTGATTAGAATATTCTTATTAGATAATTATATAATTCTTATTAGATAATTAAATCACCCTGATTGTGTAATTAGATCATTCTCATTAGAAAATCAATCGCATCAGTTGTTAAGATAATTTTAATTACCAGAGCACTTATTTTCTCCAAAATTGGACAATTGCAGTTCCGGCCGAGAGGCGCGGAGACAACAGCCGCTTACAGGAGCTAGTAGACCATTTCAATGACAAATTTGACAATGACACGGTGATCTGCAAAATGACTAAGGACGGCATTGAGAGAACTCGCTACGTTAAAGAGATGACTCATTCTCTGTCTATGACTGTTCGCTTTCTTGAAGACATCAGGTATGCCTTTGAAACATATAGAATAGTTTCGATAACTTTTCACAGATTCGAACTCAGTAGCGCAGCTTAAAAAGTGCATCGGGCTCTTAACTTCCATGCCAGTGATGTTTTACTAGGAGTGTCAAGCTCAGGACGCGGGCTTACTGCCAAAGCCCTATTAAAGCTTGGGGCTCGAACTTGGGACCTTTACCAAAACTCAAACTCAGATCTTTACCGACACTAAAATTCGGGTCGGAAGTTTTACTGGGCTTGATCTTAGGAGATTTACCAGACTCGAACTCGGGACCTATACCGGGTTCGAACGCGGGACCTATACCTAACTCAAAGTCGGGGAGCTATGCCAGGCTTGAACTAGGGATCTATGCCAAACTCAAAGTCGGGGAGATCGGGGAGCTTATGATTAATAAGCTCTTAATAGGCTCGAACTTGGCACCTATACCGGGCTCGAACTCGGCACCTATACCGGGCTCGAACTCGGCACCTAATGTATACCGGGCTCGAACTCGGCACCTAATGTATACCGGGCTCGAACTCAGGACCTATATTAGGCTCGAAATCGCGACCTATACCGGACTCGAACTCGGGACCTATAGCAGACTCAAACTCGGGACCTATAGTCTCAGGACCTTTACCGGAATCGAACTCGGGACCTATACCGGACTCGAACTCGGGACCTAAAGCAAACTCGAACTGCCAAACCGCAGGTACGGCTTCTATCCAATATTCGGCATCGCTCGATCTAAGTCAAGCCACGGCGGCTCGGCGGGCCCCAACGCCAGCGTTAGTCGAACACCTTCGCAGAAGAGACAGCAACAACAGCAGCAGCAGCAGCAGCAACAACAACAGCAACAATCATTAGCTAGTTCGCTATCCTCTTCACAGAATTCGCAGATTCTGCAAAACTTAGCAGCCTCTTCTACTAACAGTAGTACTGGTTCAACAGCTACTTTACCGGCTAATTCTGACGTACAATCATTGAAACCGGCATCTGTTGCAGATTCTGCCAGCGAAAGAAGCTCGCCAATTATATTAGAAACTGCTTCTGTGTCTAATAATCTGACTACTGCTGCAAGTAGTATTAGTAGTAGTAGTATCGGCAATGAGCCACCTGCAATTGCTGTCTCAGTTTCTTCTGCTCTTAATAGTGCTACTGTATCTGCATCAGTGTCAGGCACCGCTAAGCTGTCTACAGTGGCACCTGTGTCATCGGCTGCTGGCCTGACTGACTCCGGGTTTGATAACAAAGGCGCTCCGATGATGGAACAGAACCACTCGGTAGCGACTTTAACTACAACTACTACTACTACCGCTGTATCGGCACCCGGCAGTGCTAGTTCTGTCCAACTATCTGATGCGGTTTCCAATGTGTCCACTGGTTTGCTTGCTGGGGACACTTGTGTAAGTGTGCTGTGTTTTTAATTGAGAATTGTCCTATAATATTCATGAGATTTGTCCTATAATCTCCATGAGATTTGTCCTATAATCTCTATGAGATTTGTCCTATAATCTCCATGAACTTTGTTTTATAATCTCCATGAGATTTGTCCTTGAATCTTCATGAGATTTGTTCTATAATCTCTATGAGATTTGTCCTATAATCTCTATGAGATTTGTCCTATAATCTCTATGAGATTTGTTCTATAATCTCTATGAGATTTGTCCTATAATCTCTATGAGATTTGTCCTATAATCTCCATGAACTTTGTTTTATAATCTCCATGAAATTTGTTTTATAATCTCCATGAGATTTGTCCTATAGTCTCTATGAGATTTGTCCTATAATCTTCATGAGATTTGTCCTATAATATATGAGATTTGTTCTATAATCTCCATGAGAATTTTCCTATGATCTCTATGAGATTTGTCCTATAATCTCCATGAGAATTTTCCTATGATCTCTATGAGATTTGTCCTATAATCTCCATGAGATTTGTTCTATAATCTCCATGAGAATTTTCCTATAAAATCTATTAGATCTCTGAGAATCGCGCTGTAATCTCTGAGAATCGCCCTGTAATCTCTGAGAATCGCCCTGTAATCTCTGAGAATCGCCCTGTAATCTCTGAGAATCGCCCTGTAATCTCTATGAGAATCGCCTAACACTCAGTCTCGAACCTGGGATTCATAGGTCTCCCCCAATGGCGCATCAGCTGTTAACAATGGTTCCGAGTCGACTCTGAATACCCCAGATGAAGCTGCTCAGCAGCAGCAGGAGCCAACGAAGCTGGACTTATTCGGCGATTACGACGATGAAGAGGACAGCATCCTAGTTGTTGACAACGAGAATCACGAGCCGCCCACTAAACAGATCACTAGCCGAGCGCAGTTCATAGACGTTTACATCATCTACATCGGTTTAGGCAGGTGGGACGTGCACGTTCGACTGTGGTTTGGCAAAGAGAACATAATGAGAAATGCGCATTGTCAATTTGTCGAGTCCGAGTATAGCGACTTGGATTATTTGACCACTTTTATGATTGACGAGGTGAGTTGAAACGTTGTAGGCTGATTTCTTTAAGTTACTGTGTTTTGCCTAGAACTCAAGATAACTATTTAAACAATCTTAACATCCTTCAAACAGATGTGAAAATGGAAATCCTCATTCTAAAATCCCTAGAAAGAAAGATCCCCAGATCCCCACTCCGTAATTCCCAATATTCCAATTCAAAACTCCCAAGATCCTCATTGACAATGAGGTCCCTATTTAAAAGCCTCAAAATCCCCATTTAAAAGTCCTAATGTCCCCATTTATACGCTCGTAAGTCCCAAGATCCCCATTTTAAAACCTCAATATCCCACTCCAAAATTCCCAAGATCCCTATCCAAATAATCCCAAAACGCCCACTCCAAATCTCAAGATACCCACTCCATAAATCCCAAGCTCCCCATTCAAAAATTAAAAAATCTTCATAGAAATCCCAATATAAAAATCACTAAGTTCACATTTCATGATCCCAAGTCCATATAAAGAACCCCAATACCTCTAGTCTGGTTGAAATTAGTCGAAGCAAAAAATTAGGTTCAAGCCTGTGTTGGGAGTTTGTTAAATCTCAAAGTATCCATTGCACTTTTTTGTTTTTTGCAGCGTATATTTTGTTATTTTGTCTCGCTTTATAATTTAATTATATTTATTTTTAGTCATTACTCAACTGTTCTTGCGCTTAATTTCATTGATTTCACTTGACTGCGTAAGTGCACTGAATTGTTTTGTTTTGTTTTATTTTCATTTCTCTGCTGGTTGCCTTTAACTCTCGTGTCATATTCATCTGAGGTGCTGCAGTTTGTCGGGGATGTTTTGGGATATTCATAAATATTTGGCTTGCTTTAGTATCCTATGTATTCAATGTTTAATCGCTATTGCTATAATTGTAAGGGTCTAAAATTTGTTCCCTATAAACCATGAAAACATCTTTTGACCCAGCAGCTGTTCTGCGTGTGGCCTTTGACCCAATAAAAATTCTTCTCTTGCTTATCCTATTGCGCTGACCCACTGAGTAGTAGTATCTTGACCCATTGTCATGACCCACTGAATGGTATCTTGACCCATTGCCATGACCCACTGAATACTATCTTGACCCATTGTCATGTCCATCTGAATAGTATCTTGACTTATATTGTTATGACCCACTGATTAGTATCTTGACTCATATTGTTATGACCCACTGATTAGTATCTTGACTCATTGTTATGACCCACTGAATAGTATCTTGACTCATTGTTATGACCCACTGAATAGTATCTTGACCCATTGTTATAACCCACTGAATAGCATCTTGACCCATTGTTATGTCCCTCTGCATAGTATCTTGACCCATTGTTATGTCCCTCTGAATAGTACCTTTACCCGCTATCATTACTTATTAAGGAGTCATTACCTGGCCCATGAATTAAATAGTTTCATCGAAAGCTGTCATCGAATCTTAGTAGAGTATAATCATCCAAGTTCCATGGTCAGTTGTACTTTACCTCGCTCCCCCGTTCTGCCGAATGATTCCGCAGGTGTCCGTGTGCAGTCCGGAAGATCGTGCCGAGCTGCACCGTCGCCTGGCCCTGGCCTACGCCGGCCACCCGACCGTATTCGGTTACATTCAGCGCTACCGTCAGCTGTGCCGCAAGATGGGCTGGCCTGAGCCGCACAAAGACTACGAATCTGCCGTGCAGCGCGCTATTAGTCGCAGTCTGGCTACGGACGGCGGCAGCGGCAGCGGCGGAGGCCACAACGATGATCCTGCACCGGCTACAGAGCAAACGACAACCACCGCAGCGACTTCGTCGGTAGCCGCGTCCGCCGTGACAATCGCTAATAGTACATCCGGAGCCGCTGCTCATTTGCAACAGCAGGCTGTTGTGGCTGGAATTGGTTGGTGTTGCCTGATGAAGACTCTGGATAGTTAGTTTGCACTTTTGAAACTCTTAACAGCGAGTTTGTACTTTAGGAGCCCTAGATGGTGTCATTTTGTGTCATTTTGTACTTTTGAAACTCTAGACAGCCAGTTTGTACTTTAGGAGCCCTAGATGGTGTCATTTTGTACTTCTGAAACTCTAGACAGCCAGTTTGTACTTTAGGAGCCCTAGATGGTGTCATTTTGTAGTTTTGAAACTCTAGACAGCCAGTTTGTACTTTAGGAGCCCTAGATGATGTCATTTTGTACTTTTGAAACTCTAAACAGCCAGTTTGTACTTTAGGAGCCCTAGATAGTGTCATTTTGTACTTTTGAAACTCTAGACAGCCAGTGAGGGCTCTAAATAATCCGTATTTTATTGTACCCCTACCCGGTAAAAGTAAGGCCATTGAATGGTCAGTTTTTACTTTAGGAACCCTAGATTGTAGCTTTGTACTTTTGGAACCATATTTCTTAAAAGTACTTTAGGGTTGTACTTTAGGACCCTACACGTGGTTTGATTGTAGTTTTAGGGACCATAGATACTAAAAATGAATGTTCTCAACCCTCGCTGTAAACCAGGTGGCGGCGGCGGCGGCGGCTGGGAGTTGGATCCCAACGTGCTTAACGAGAAGCTGCTCCTGCTCAGAGAGACCGCCGTGGCAGCCGCAGCCGCCGCACAGAAGTCTCCAACTAAAGAAGAGTTGCCAATTCTTGAAGCTGTCGATAGAGCTGACACCGCGGATAGCGAACCAGCCGCACTAGGAGCACCAGAAGCAGAAGACAAAGCGGGCACAAAAGCGACGGAAGAGACTGCAACCGACGATGCGGCACTGCTGCCGTGCATCACCGACAATCACAGCTGCCAGCTGATGGTGAGGCTATTAAACTCGAGTGTCTCCCTGTTAGACTCGAGTATCTGCCTGTTAGACTCGAGTATCTCCCTGTTAGACTCGAGTATCTCTGTTAGACTCGAGTGTCTCCCTGTCAGCCTGGAGTATCTCCCTGTTAGACTCGAGTGTCTCCCTGTTAGACTCGAGTATCTCCCTGTTAGACTCGAATGTCTCCCTGTCAGCCTGGAGTATCTCCCTGTTAGACTGAAGTATCTCCCTGTCAGACTGGAGTATCTCCCTGTTAGACTGGAGTATCTCCCTATCACACTCGAGTATCTCCCTGTCCGACTGGAGTATCTCCCTGTCACACTGGAGTATCTCCCTGTCCGACTGGAGTATCTCCCTGTCAGACTGGAGTATCTCCCTGTCCGACTGGAGTATCTCCCTGTCAGACTAGAGTATCTCCCTGTCAGACTGGAGTATCTCCCTGTCACACTGGAGTATCGCAAATCGCCCTATCGCAGGCGGTCCAGCCGGAGAGCTCAGCAGCCGTGGACTGGGAGACAGACCGGCATGAGTTGCAGCAGCTCAAAGATCGCCTGTTCGATTTGGCGGCCGCCAGAGAGCGGGAAAGATTTCGCAAATATCCGCAGGATTTTTATCCCGGAGCTGGCGGCCAGGCGCAGCAGCAGCTCCATCAGCAGCAGCAACAGCATTCGCACAGTCAGCTGATGAGGCAGCAGCGAAGCAGACGGAAGCAGCGATCTCGAGCTGACAGCGAACCGCCTGAGGCTGCCGACTTCACTGGAGCGGCCGCTGCTACGGCTGAAGCGCCGCCGCCTGCGGCAAACAACGAGGTCGCTGGTCGATTGACCACAGCGGCAGCTGCGTCGGAGTCCACGGACGAGCGTCGTTCCGCGTCATCGGATAGGGGGGTGAGTTTTTTTGTCGTTTTGATGGAATTTTCCATTTCTCTTGGTTTTGGGGTCAGTGGAATTTTCCAATTCTCTTGGCTTTGGGGTCAGTGGAATTTTCCAATTCTCTGGGTTTTGAGGTCAGTGGAATTTTCCAATTCTCTGGGTTTTAAGGTCAGTGGAATTTTCCAATTCTCTGGTTTTGAGGTCAGTGGAATTTTCCATTTCTCTGAGTTTTGAGGTCAGTGGAATTTTCCAATTCTCTGGGTTTTAAGGTCAGTGGAATTTTCCAATTCTCTGGTTTTGAGGTCAGTGGAATTTTCCATTTCTCTGGGTTTTGAGGTCAGTGGAATTTTCCAATTCTCTGGGTTTTAAGGTCAGTGGAATTTTCCAATTCTCTGGGTTTTGAGGTCAGTGGAATTTTCCAATTCTCTGGGTTTTAAGGTCAGTGGAATTTTCCAATTCTCTGGGTTTTGAGGTCAGTGGAATTTTCCAATTCTCTGGGTTTTAAGGTCAGTGGAATTTTCCAATTCTCTGGGTTTTGAGGTCAGTGGAATTTTCCAATTCTCTGGGTTTTAAGGTCAGTGGAATTTTCCAATTCTCTTGGCTTTGGGGTCAGTGGAATTTTCCATTTCTCTGAGTTTTGAGGTCAGTGGAATTTTCCAATTCTCTGGGTTTTAAGGTCAGTGGAATTTTCCAATTCTCTGGTTTTGAGGTCAGTGGAATTTTCCATTTCTCTGGGTTTTGAGGTCAGTGGAATTTTCCAATTCTCTGGGTTTTAAGGTCAGTGGAATTTTCCAATTCTCTGGGTTTTGAGGTCAGTGGAATTTTCCAATTCTCTGGGTTTTAAGGTCAGTGGAATTTTCAAATTCTCTGGGTTTTGAGGTCAGTGGAATTTTCCAATTCTCTGGGTTTTAAGGTCAGTGGAATTTTCCAATTCTCTGGGTTTTGAGGTCAGTGGAATTTTCCAATTCTCTGGGTTTTAAGGTCAGTGGAATTTTCCAATTCTCTTGGCTTTGGGGTCAGTGGAATTTTCCAATTCTCTGGGTTTTGAGGTCAGTGGAATTTCCAATTCTCTGGGTTTTAAGGTCAGTGGAATTTTCCAATTCTCTGGTTTTGAGGTCAGTGGAATTTTCCATTTCTCTGAGTTTTGAGGTCAGTGGAATTTTCCAATTCTCTGGGTTTTAAGGTCAGTGGAATTTTCCAATTCTCTGGTTTTGAGGTCAGTGGAATTTTCCATTTCTCTGGGTTTTGAGGTCAGTGGAATTTTCCAATTCTCTGGGTTTTAAGGTCAGTGGAATTTTCCAATTCTCTGGGTTTTGAGGTCAGTGGAATTTTCCAATTCTCTGGGTTTTAAGGTCAGTGGAATTTTCCAATTCTCTGGGTTTTGAGGTCAGTGGAATTTTCCAATTCTCTGGGTTTTAAGGTCAGTGGAATTTTCCAATTCTCTGGGTTTTGAGGTCAGTGGAATTTTCCAATTCTCTCAACTTCGCTCCCATTCAGGTCATGTCGGATGGCGAGTCGGGTGTCGATGCTGTCGCTGCCGTATCTGCCGCCGCAGGCAGCCAGCGCAGCTCCGGCCTGGCGCTGTCCGTAGCGCCCAGACCGGAGGTGCCGCCGAGCCCAATCCACTGGGGCTGCTCCCACGACTGCCGGCGCTACCGCCAGTGCCGTTGGCACGATCGAAACGATTATTTAAGCAAATCCTACCTGCCGCCCTACCTGATTTCCCGCTGCTATCACTGCCGCGAACAGTCAGCTAGAGAGTGCGGCATCAGCGCCTTCATGCTGTGGTTTCTGCACCTGCAGCACCAGATTCCCTATCCGTATTTCCTGCAGCAGCGGCTGCGCTACCCGCCTGGCCGGGTTGGCGAGGCCGAGATTCGCTACGAGATGCGGCACCGCGGCAGGCAGCCGTGCACCTGTCTGCGCGACCGGGCCACTGGACAGCCGCTGGTGATGCCGCCCTGCACGGAGTTTCCCGAGGATTACCTACCGGATGAGGAGTTCGCCGCCCAGCTAGCGGCGCAGTTTCCTTGGGCTGATAAAGACAATAAGGATAATTATGATGACGCCGAGGCGGCTACTGAGCGATGCTGGATTCAGCGAATGCTGTCGGCCGGGGATGTGCCACTTCCGGCTAGGCGGCGCAGCACTTCCGGCGATTGCGAATGCGAGCCTTCTGATGCCGCTGATGATGGTGCTGATGACACTGGACAGGTTGTCGAAGTTGGAGAGAAACGTCAAGATGTCGTTGACGCCGACGCGTCCGCAGTCACGACTGCGCAAGTGGCCAGTTCCGGTTGATTTTGATGAGCTTGCTTGGCATTGAACTGTCGGTTCATTGTTTGTTTTTTGTGTGCACTACTGTGCTGTGGGCTGATCCTGCCATTGGGTGGCGTGTCTTTCTGCTGTGTCTTTCTCTGGTCCTGGCTTGTCTGCCTGCCTCCCTATCTGCTAGTGTCTGTGTGTCTGTCTGTCTGTGTGTCTGTCTGTCTGTCTGTCTGTGTCTGTCTGTCTCTCTGCCTGTCTTTCTGTCTGTCTGTCTATCTGTCTGTCTGTCTCTGCCTGTCTGTCTTTCTGTCTGTCTGTCTGTCTGCCTGTCTGTCTGTCTATCTGTCTGTCTGTCTCTGCCTGTCTGTCTTTCTGTCTGTCTGTCTGTCTGTCTGCCTGTCTGTCTGCCTGTCTTTCTGTCTGTCTGTCTGCCTGTCTGTCTGTCTGTCTGTCTGCCTGTCTGTCTGCCTGCCTGTGTGTCTGCCTGTCTTTCTGTCTGTCTGTCTGTCTGCTTGTCTGTCTGTCTGCCTGCCTGTCTGTCTGTCAGCCTGTCTGTGTGTCTGCCTGTATGTCTGCCTGTCCGTCTGTCTACCTGTCTGTCTGTCTATCTGTCTGTCTGTCTCTGCCTGTCTGTCTTTCTGTCTGTCTGTCTGTCTGTCTGCCTGTCTGTCTGCCTGTCTTTCTGTCTGTCTGTCTGTCTGCCTGTCTGTCTGTCTGTCTGTCTGCCTGTCTGTCTGTCTGCCTGCCTGTGTGTCTGCCTGTCTTTCTGTCTGTCTGTCTGTCTGTCTGTCTGTCTGTCTGTCTGCCTGTCTGTCTGTCTGTCTGTCTCTCTGTCTGTCTGTCTGTCTGTCTGTCTGTCTGTCTGTCTGTCTGTCTGTGCCTGCCTGCCTGCCTGCCTGCCTCCCTATCTGCCTTAGTGTCTGCCTGTCTGTCTGCCTGTCTGTCTGTCAACATGTCTCCCTTCCCGTCCGATTGTACATTGCCATATTTCGCCTACTTTGCCAGTGACCCGTTCTTACTTGTACTCCGAACACTGTCATCCAAGTCTATCGGTGTCCGCGACTATTTATATTATATTATAAATTTCTTCCTGATTTGCTGTGGAAATTTTTATCGATTACGTCTGGCCTCTCAATGCAATTTCAGCTGCAATTTAAATGCTTTCTCTTTGCCATTTCTTTCTTTAACTGTCCGCTCTTCCACTTTGGCCGGCCCTCGCCCTGTCTTCTAAATGCAGATCTGCTGTGTTGCTTTGCCGCTCTCCGCCTTACTACTCTAGTTCGTCATAGATTGTAGCTGTGAATTTTTATTGATGAATTTGTACTAATTTTAGTTTTACACCATTATAGTACCTTCAATCAAATCGATTTTATTAATACAAATTGTTCCTTTGTGTTGCAGTTTACACACGCATCAATTAATTAATCTGTGATTGTTTTTCTATTCGTTGATTAATCCTAAATCATTTAATGCATTGCATTGTATTCCTTTTCTTCCTTGACATTTGGTACTACGCTTGCTTATACAGAGGCGAAGGGCTACTAGCTAATCTTGCATGCTATTTAATAATTGATAATTTTCACCTTTGAGAGTGATAAAAACGATTTTATTATCTTGGACTTTAGCCAGCTTTTGTCGTGCTTTTTCTGATGTTTTTTTTCTTTATTATTTTCTTTGTACGTTGTGCTCGACATTTTACTTGATGTACACTCAGCCATTCTGTACGAAACTCTCACCCTAGATGTACACACGGCCTGCCCCCGCCAACCCCCATTGGGCCACTCTTACCCTAGATGTACACGCGGCCTGCCCCCGCCAACCCCCATTGGGCCACTCTTACCCTAGATGTACACGCGGCCTGCCCCCGCCAACCCCTATTGGGCCACTCTTACCCTAGATGTACACGTGGCCTGCCCCCGCCAACCCCCATTTGGCTCCTCTTACCCTATATGTACACGCGGCCTGCCCCCGCAAACCCCCGTTTGGTCCCCCTTACGCTAGACATACTCTTCTCTAACTAAACGTGTTCAATTTTTTCGGATATATTGTAGAAGACGCCGAACTACTGTTAGAAGTTTAGAATAACTTTCGTTTTTTCTTTAAACTTAAAAAAGTAACTTTTTCTGAGCTTGCTTGCCTTTTCGCTGGCCTTATTTTCAGCTTTTTTGCAAATTATTTCTTTTTAGTTACCGATTCTTGTGTTTTTTTGTGTCATTTATAGATCTAAAAAAATTGAAACGCCACAATGATGCCTAAATATGGCTATAATTTTTTATAGTGTTCTGATTAAACCCATTTTCGGTTCTTTTTTAATTTATCAATCTATTCAGACTGCACGATCTTCCTTTTGTATATATATATTATATATAAGTATTTATTGTGTTAGTGTAAAACGCGCTGTAACCTATTTTTTTGACAATCGTCATAGCTATTTTAGTCCTACTCTAGCTAGTAAAGCTCATTTATTCAAGTACAAATCATTATTCACATTGTTTGATGTCAGCATTGCAAACGAATTCAAATTTATTGGAATGGTATGTATAATTAGTTTCATTTGAAATGCTGCCCAGTTAATACAAACCTTTATGCTAAAAGTTTTGTTATATTGAGAGTTCACGATGTACTACAGAAAGATTGTACTTTTTGTTTGGTACACGAGTAACTAATAGTTTTTATTGATTTACTCATTTTTGGTATTATTTGTTTTGATATGCTACACCTTTTTTCTTTTACTATTAAAGCTTCCGCTGTAAATCTATATTACTAAATATAACAACATTTTTATTAAAATCAATGTTTACTTTCCTTTCTGTGTTTATTATTTATTATTCATTTTATTCGTATATTACTTATAGTAGATTAGTTGCGCAAACAAATTTTTTTTATGATATTTAATTATTTCTGCTTATAGTAGGTTGACAATGCAAGCAGTAAAAACACTTTTTTGTTAATATTTATGCTTTTCTCTTTTTCGGCTACAAAAAATTAGACTGATTGATAATAATATCATACAGCATGGTACTCGAAGCCACCGTTATCTGCGTAGACAATTCCGATTACGCTCGGAATGGCGATTTTGTGCCCACAAGACTGCTGGCCCAACAGGACGCTGTCAGTTTGGTTTGCCATTCTAAGAAGTCCAACGCTGAGAATACGGTAAGAAAATATCGCGTACATGCATGTCGGTGTGCGTTTGTTCATTGGTTAATTGCTAGTGCCGATATGCATCGAAAGTTAACTTTATTAGCCTGCATTTACAGACAAACATTTAACTTGAGTTCAGCTGCCGATATGTATCGAAAGTTAACTTTAACAGCTTTCATTTACAAGGAAAAAATTAAGTTGAGTTTAGTTGCCGATATGTATCGAAATTTTTGTTATTTATTCAATCCTGTTAGGTCGGTTTAATCTGCATGGCTGGCGCCGAAGTGCTGGTGACTCTGTCCCCGGACGCCCAGAAGGTCATGTCCCGGCTGCAGTCTGTGCAGCCCCGGGGCAGCATCCAGTTTAGTACATCGATTCGCATCGCTCACTTGGCCCTGCGACACAGGCAGAGTCGAAATCAGCGAATGCGCATTGTGGCCTTCGTTGGCTCGCCTATTGCCGAGGACGAGAAGGTTAGCTCAATTTGGGGGCTTTGATACCAATTAGGGATATTTTATTAAAAATTATCGCAATAGGGATTTTTTATTGATAGTTATCCCAGTTAGGGGCATTTTGTTAAAGTTATCTCAAATAGGGGCATTTTGTCATAGTTATCTCAATTAGGGATATTTCATTTATAGTTATCCCACTTAGGGATATTGTATTGATAGTTATCCCCATTAGAGATATTTTATTGATAGTTGTCCAAATTGGGGATATTTTATTGATAGTTGTGCCGATTAGAGATATTTTATTGATAGTTATCCCAATTTGGGATGTTGTATTGATAGTTATCCCAATTAGGGGTATTTTATTGATATTTATCCCAATTAGGGATATTGTATTGATAGTTATCCCAATTAGGGATATTTTATTGATAGTTATCCCAATTGGGGATATTGTATTGATAGTTATCCCAATTAGGGATATTTTATTGATAGTTATCCCAATTGGGGATATTGTATTGATAGTTATCCCAATTAGGGATATTTTATTGATAGTTATCCCAATTGGGGATATTGTATTGATAGTTATCCCAATTGGGGATATTGTATTGATAGTTATTCCAATTAGGAATATTTTATTGATATTTATCCCGATTAGGGATATTGTATTGATAGTTATCCCAATTAGGGATATTTTATTGATAGTTATCCCCATTAGAGATATTTTATTGATAGTTGTCCAAATTAGGGATATTGTATTGATAGTTATCCCAATTAGGGATATTGTATTGATTAATTGAGAATTTCATTCATAACTTATGTTACCAGGATCTGATTCGCCTGGGCAAACGGCTTAAAAAGGAGAATGTCAGTCTAGACGTGGTCAACTTTGGCGAGGAGGAGGCCAACCAGACCAAACTGACCGCCATGCTGGATGCTGTGAATGGCAAAGACGGCACCGGCTCTCATCTGGTTACCGTTACGGCCGGATCTATGCTTCACGATAGCCTGATGGTGAGGGACCGACTGTTACTGGGTTCATTTGAACCGCCTTCTGACTCCCATGAGAATCTCTCTCTCACTCCCATGAGAATCTCTCTCTCTCTCTCACTCTCAGGAGAATCTCTCTCTCACTCCCATGAGAATCTCTCTCTCACTCCCATGAGAATCTCTCTCTCACTCTCAGGAGAATCTCTCTCTCACTCCCATGAGAATCTCTCTCTCACTCCCATGAGAATCTCTCTCTCACTCTCAGGAGAATCTCTCTCTCACTCCCATGAGAATCTCTCTCTCACTCCCATGAGAATCTCTCTCTCACTCCCATGAGAATCTCTCTCTCACTCCCATGAGAATCTCTCTCTCACTCCCATGAGAATCTCTCTCTCACTCCCATGAGAATCTCTCTCTCACTCCCATGAGAATCTCTCTCTCACTCTCAGGAGAATCTCTCTCTCACTCCCATGAGAATCTCTCTCTCACTCCCATGAGAATCTCTCTCTCACTCCCATGAGAATCTCTCTCTCACTCCCATGAGAATCTCTCTCTCACTCTCAGGAGAATCTCTCTCTCACTCCCATGAGAATCTCTCTCTCACTCCCATGAGAATCTCTCTCTCACTCCCATGAGAATCTCTCTCTCACTCTCAAGAGAAACGCCCCCCCCTGACTCCCATGAAAATCGCCCTCTGACTCTCACGGGAATCTCCCTGTGACTCATGAGAATCACCCTCTGACACTCATGAAAATCGCCCTCTGACTCTCACGAGAATCACCCTCTGAATCTAACGAGAATCGCCCTGACTCTCACGAGAATCGCCCTTACTCTCACGAGAATCGCCCTGACTCTCACGAGAATCGCTCTTACTCTCACGAGAATCGCCCTTACTCTCACGAGAATCGCCCTGACTCTCACGAGAATCGCCCTTACTCTCACGAGAATCGCCCTGACTCTCACGAGAATCGCTCTTACTCTCACGAGAATCGGCCCCTGACTCTCATAAGAATCGCCCTCTGACTATCATAAGAATCGCCCCTTCAATCCCTCAGGTAAGCCCAATCGTTGTCGGCGAAGACGGCGCCGGCTCGCTGCCGCCGGGCTACGGCGGCGGCTACGACTTCGGCGTCGACGCCCAGGACGACCCGGAGCTGGCACTGGCTCTGCGCGTCTCCATGGAGGAGCAGCGGGCCAGGCAGGAGCAGCAAAACGCCAATCAGGAGGGCTCCGGCAGCCTAGCCGGCGGTGTTGTGGCCGCCTCGACTGGCGCCGGCACCGGCGCTGGCAGCGAAGCGCCACGCAACCCCGAGGAGGCGATGCTGGCTAGGGTTATGGGCGGCGCTGATACTGGTTAGAAACTGTTTTGTTAATCTGTATCGTAAAACTCTCTGTATGCCTACTACCAGTAGCTAATAAACGCCTTTTGATTGGTTCAAATTGCCACGAAACCGGCCCTCTAAAAGTAGCTTCTAGGAGTCTGATAAGAATTAGGAGTGACTCTGCTTAGGATTAGGAGTGACTCTCTGAGGATTAGGAGTGACTCTCTGGCGATTAGGAGTGACTCTACTGAGATTAGGAGTGACTTTGATGAGGATTAGGAGTGACTGTGATGAGGATTAGGAGTGAAGGAGTGACTGTGATGAGGATTAGGAGTGAAGGAGTGACTGTGATGAGGATTAGGAGTGAAGGAGTGACTGTGATGAGGATTGGGAGTGAAGGAGTGACTGTGATGAGGATTAGGAGTGACTGTGATGAGGATTAGGAGTGAAGGACTGACTGTGATGATGATTAGGAGTGACTGTGATGAGGATTAGGAGTGACTCTCTGAGGATTAGGAGTGACTCTCGGTTAAACCTGCCGCCTCCGCAGGCGTCTCCATGGACACGGACATCGACATGCTGGCCAGCATGACCGAAGATGAGCAAATCGCGATGGCGCTGCGCATGTCCCTCCAACCCGAGCTTGGTGCCGAGACCCCGGCGCCAACTGCCAGTGCCGCGGCCGCCGCTGCGGGCGGCGCCGGCACCGCTTCTGGTGCCGCTTCTGGCTCGTCTAGCGAAGGCCGCCTCGATCCGCCTAGCAAGAAAATCAAAGTCGACCCGTCCGAAGATCTCAAATCCGGCTCAGCAGCCGCCGATGACGACGAGGCCCTCGAGGACCCGGAATTCCTGGAAAGCGTGCTCCAAGGCCTGCCGGGCGTGGACCCGAAATCCGCCGAAGTTCAAGCCGCCCTGCGCAATAGGAAGCGCGACAAAGACGGCGGCAATGAGGGCGGCAGCGGCGGCGGCGGCGGCGGCGGAGCCGCTTGATTCATTAATTTTGTTACCTGCTTTATTAATCCTTACCTATTACTGTCTGACTAAAAACTCGTTGGTTTGTTTTCGGGTCTTATTAATTAACTGCGCGCCTCTTTTGTTATTCTTAGGAGAAACTATTAAGATATGGTTACCTAGCAACGGGTGTGTTTACCTTGGATACCGGCAGTTTTTCGGATTTTCCGTGTAGCTTAAATACTCTGCATAGCAACGGGTGTGTTTACCTTGGATACCGCTACCTATAGTGAACAGAAAATTGCTTCCTTATCTACAGCCCTACCATAACTACGCGACTTAAGTTGCCTTGGGTACCAACGACTCTTGTGTACTTTTATATTTTCAGCAAAGCTATGTACTATTAAATCAATTCAAAAGTTTGTCAATACTTGTACGATCTATTTGCAACCGTAGTAAAGCGAACACCACTATAATAAAAGTTTATATTTTCCTTTATTCCGCTCCAATTCGGCTTGTCTAAACTACTTCAAGTAGGACTGCATGAATATGACTATTCAATTTGCTAATAAAGAATCAAATTGGCAATTGGCATTTTTTCTGCAAAAAAGCAAATAAAACTTAAAGTGCGTACTAATACGATCATTTAGCTTTGTCACCTCTTTTCCCCAAGTCTTTTAACTTCAGCAAAAAAGTTTAAATAATACTAAACAATGGGAATATCTGCCGTCTTGCGCTACATATTTTGTTGCTGCTAAAAGAAGACAAATTTTGCCTGGCCTGAAAGGCATCAATTGTTTGACTTTGTTTTCGTGTTTTCTTTAATAAAACTGACCTAACGAAACATGCCAAGTGGACTACTCGCGAAAACCAGATGAAGCCTTCATTTATTGAGGATTCGTCCTTGAAATGCAGATCATTTGTAATCTTGATCGCATGCTGTAAAGTGTAAACCACATTGTTGTTCAGGCATCGCGCGTCCTTCGAGTCATAAAAATACAGTAAGATGGCTGCTGTATGCTGTCACGTTATTTTTTGTTTACTAAGCACAGTGGCCAGTGGGTAGCTTTGGTTTCAGAATTAGCACGGCCCAAGAGTCCAAATCCAGACCAGACAATGTGCCTTAGTCACCTGATGATGCTGGCAGCCTCAGGGCAGACCACAGATATTATAGTAATCTACAGACAGACAGACAGACATCAAGAGAGTTGAGTGAGAATTACAGTATGCAATGGAATTCTTCGCTTCTCTCGAAGAGTCGCAGTAAATACTGGTATAAAGCCTGTTTCTTTCATTGTCAGCACGCCTCAGACAGGATTCTGTGAGCGTCTTAAGGTCGTTATTTGACGGCGAATGTACATATGAAATGTACGCAACCCTAGAGAGGGAGAGAGAGTGGGGAGGGTGTTAAATTCTGGCACTCCAATTTAAAGACTTTCTAGTGGAAAATTCCACTCCAATAGAACCTTGTGTGTCCGTTTACTATTGGCTACAATAATCACTCAACCCCAAAGCGCCACCCTCCCCTATCCCCTACTAGCGAGACCCCCTCCAACCCCCCCCCCTCTATAAATTATCGGACGAAAGCGCAGTTGAGGCTTCGCCTGCCTTCTTTTTTGACACATTTTTAAATGGAGTCAATTCTGGGTAAGTTTAACAATTTGGTTGTTATTGTTGCTTATCTGATGATATTCTTGTTTGTGCTGTTTTGGTAATCAGTGCAGTGGCTGTAAAATTACTAATTAGTGTAGATACCCTTAAGCGAGTGCTCAACATGTACTTTTAGATCTCTTAATACTATTACTAGTTTACTAACTTTTAACTAGCGTTTTTCAATACGTTTCACGGCGTTATCAATAGGAATTCTACGAGTATAGAAAATTTGGAGCAATATGATGGCAATTTAGATAAGCAAGCTTGACCAACTTTAACTCTTGCTCTTACAAATTATATATATGTGCATGTATTTTCTGTATAGACTAAGCACTATAGGCCTTCTAAACACTGTCGGATCGGACACTTTCTGTAATTTTATCCGTTTTTGCAGCCATGTTGATTCGACTGGAAAATTTCCAGGAAATTGGCGTAGAAAATTTCCAGGAAATTGCGCATCTGAAATTTCCAGGAAATTGGCGTAGAAATTATTTTATGCTTTCGAAGAAAGTGCGCATCTGAAATTTCTTGGAAATTGGCGTAGAAATTATTTTATGCTTTCGAAGAAAGTGCGCATCTGAAATTTCCTGGAAATTGGCGTATAAATTATTTTATGCTTTCAAAGAGAGTGCGCATCTGAAATTTCTTGGAAATTGGCGTAGGAATTTTTAGGCTTTTGAAGAGAGTGCGCATCTGGAATTTCCTGGAAATTTTCGAGAAAAAATGATAAGAAATGACTACAATGCACTATGCAAGGTTGCACTGGTAGAGATAGGTACCCTGTAGCAAAAAGACAGTTCGTGTACACTGCCCAGTTCCAGAATTGCAAACTTTCCCAGCCTTTGCGCACTCGTATTGGCCTACAAGGCAGCGATAGACAGTCAGACAATCTCACGCCCACCCTCTGCGACAGCGTCAAACTTGAAGGTTCTGTTCTCTGAAAAATCATGTGATGCTTTGGTAGAACTTCATAGTCCTCGTTGTACAAACTTTCATATGCTATTATACTACTTAGTTGCCTCAGCAGTAGCGTATGTACATGTATGCAGAAATACTTTCATAACAAGCTTGAAACAACTCAATCGTTCCAACCCCGCTCCTCTTCTCCTCCGTTGTCAGGGTAAACAACCTGAAATCCCAGAGGTGATCCTCGGCTGAGCAGGCCCGGCGGTGGCGGTGCCGGTAGTCGTGCTTTTTGTGCGGAGTCTGGCAAAAGAAAACAAACACAAAACTTCTCTACTTAACTTCCTGATGTCAGTCGAAACACAGAATCACCACAACCTGCATCGTCGCTGCTGTTCAACATCGCCTCCGTCCGGCGCCCATCAGGATGGAGGAGCCGACGGTGATTTCGAATTGCGACTATCATTGGTCAGATTTGAATGCCAGATAAGATCGTTGTAGCAATCAGCAACAGCTTTAGTTTTCTAATGGAACTGAGAAACGCACGCAACGGCGGCGGCGTACCGGCCGCTGTGCAGCGTCGAAGTTACGAGAACAATATCACCTTCTTCCAGTTCATTCTCGATAGTCAAGAGGACGGTCGTCTGGTGCCAAAGCGGCAGCAGCAACAGCGGCACGTAACTGTTTGGCACGTGTGGCATGCAGACAGTGTCGTTGTCAAGGAACCGGAGTCGGAGACATCAGGCCGGAGTTACACCGTCCGTCTGCCGAGGAAGTCTCCAGATTCGATCGGGACTGAGGCAGTCATCGAGGATGTGTTCGGCATGGCTTTTAAGATCGAAAGCTCGACGGATTACCAGCAGTTTTTGAGCAGTTACCATCGGATTGAGTGCCAGGTGACTGGAGCATCGTCGGTTCCTATCGGAGGATCGCCAAGTATTTATAAAACACTTGTTGAAGTTGGCGACGCCGCTTCAGACCAGCTGGACGCGGTGCGCATCCGGGAGGTGCTGAATGATGTACACCTGTTCCAGTCGGGGCAGGTGGACATTGCGAGCAACGCGACAGATGGAGTGCCGTCTTCTGCGCTGTTGATTGAGTACTGATTGAGTACTGATCATTGTGCATTGATGACGCGCGAATTTGACTAAGTTTCACTGAGCATACTAAATAACTAAGTAGTACTTGTTCAACATTTCTGCTCAGTTGATCGGCACCGATGCAACACCCGCTTGGTCGCTGACTAAATACAAGTTTTAGCAAACACCTTTAAAATCTGCTTCTTTGTGTTGCGTTTAATTTCCTTTTTCTGTATGCAATAATTGTATAAAAGTCGTAGTTGTTACTGTCTATGGATCAATAGTTCGTAAATCAAATTTGATTAAGTAGTTGAGAAACAATAATTGAGTGCTTGTACGTTGACCTGATCTGAATGTGAGAGATCACAAATGGGATAGCAAATAAATCCTGGGCTCCAGAGCAGTTTGTTGGTAAACATGACCGTTTTGGCTTCCGACTAAGAGTCCGACTGAGGTCACATTGGTTTGCCCAACGCTCCCTCCGCCCGTCCCAGCAGAGAAGATCTCTAGTGGTATCGACCGAGAGGCCCGGCGGCCCGCGCATAGTGCCGGTTGTGTCATCGGTAGAGCCCACCTTGAGAATGGGGTCACAATTGAAGATCAATAACTACATTTTGGCGCATCATTTTATCTAGATAAATTGTACTTTACATGTATAGCGCTTGATTCTCAAATAGGAATGGTGCTTGCTTGTTTATCTAATCACTCTAGCCATAGGGTTATCGACTATACCTGTCACGCTAGTCTTTTGTCTGTAACTCTGTACACTCCTTGGTTATCTGATGCTGGCAGCGGCAGGGCAGACAGAAGACAATTAAGAGAATAGAGGCAGAATTACAATATGCAATGAAATTCTGCACTTCTCCCAAAGTCGACGTCGGTCAGCGGTCGGCTACTGACATTGGTCATACGTCCGCCGACGTCGAATTTCCGTACGGGTCTCAAGGTCGTTGTCATTGACGACGAATATGCATAGATGTACCCACCCTAGGGAGAATGCAGTCCGTTTACTATTGGCTACAGCTGCTGCGATAATCACTCAACCCCCGCCACCCTTCCCCATTCGCATACTGCCCCCAACCCCTCCCCCTCTATAAATTATCGGACGGAGGCGCTGTTGAGGCTTCACCTGCCTTCTCTTTCGACACATTTTTAAATGGAGTCAATTCTGGGTAAGTTAAACTTTAGTTGTAATTGTTGCTTATCTATAATAATATTTTATCTGGTTTTACAAATCAATGCGGTGGTTTGTACATGTACAATTAGTATAACCCTTAAGCGAGTTGCTTCAAATGTACATGTACTATTCATAGTATTAATATAGTACT
Source organism: Macrostomum lignano (assembly GCA_002269645.1). Lineage (NCBI taxonomy): Eukaryota > Metazoa > Platyhelminthes > Macrostomidae > Macrostomum > Macrostomum lignano. Next base: position 27,366 of record NIVC01003176.1, read on the forward strand.
AGGCCATTTAAAACTATTAAATATACATCTATATACTGAGCTAAGACGAGCGGATGAGACTACTACTGGTACAAATCTCAGTCTAATAGAGCTAAGTTTAAAGGCAATAAAGGCAATTTTAAGGGCAATTTAGATAAATTATTTGATAAGCATGCAAGCTTGATAGACGTTTACTTTATTAATTTAGCTATAGATAGACTACGTACTAGCTTATAAGCACTGTCTGATCGGACTCCAGTGTGAGCTCTTCTATGCAAAAATAATGGAATGCACCCAATAAATATATGGAAACGTTCTGGCCACAAGTAGAAACTAACGTTCCGAATTTAAATCAGGCACTTAAAACTCGCTGGTTTTAACAGCATGGAGTTAATAATTTATTATTATGACAGCTTCTGAAACTTTGCAGAAATTATAAGGCACCTTTTAACTCAGTACTGTAAACGAAAACATGGAACTAAAACTCACCGTCTAGGTTGTTCCTTGTGAGCAATGCATTTATGTAAAACCAGGAACTGCACACCCAGTTCTAATAATAGAACCGCCCCGCAAGACTGCGAATGCTGTTGGTCAAGAACTAGGTACTGTGGGAATAAAAAGCCGATCGATCATCGCATATTTTTGTAACAAGGTAGTACCCGAAATCTATTTTAAATGCAATCTAAAATCTATTCATTTCCTGAACTCATTTATTACTGGTAGTTACGAAACTACACTAATGGCCGCAGCGAAAAAAGATTTAATCGCCACCATTGTCAAGATGACGTCGGCTCTTGACAATAAAGAAAGTTCAGTTAAAGAACGCAAACTAAACGCATGAAAGGATGAGTTTCCACTACTACCATTACCACTCGTAGCAGAAAGACAGCTCATTTACACAGCCTAGTTGCAGTTATAGTTACTAACTTTCTCATCCTTTTCGCACTCACATATTTGGCCTATTAGGGTGTTAACGATAAGGTATAGCGGTGGACAGTCGGTGTGTCAGACAATCCAACATTCACCCTCAGCGGCAGCAAAAAACTATAGGATTTATTTTCTCTTCACATGAAAAATCATGTGATGCTTGGTGGAACTCCGTAGTTCTCGTTTTACAAACTTTCATACTCTGGTATGTTTGTACATGTATGCAGAAATACTTTCATAACAAGCTTGAAACAACTCAATTCTTCTTCCCCCGCTCCTCTTCTCACCCGTTTCCAGGGTAAACAACCTGAAATCCCAGAGGTGATCCTCGGCTGAGCAGGCCCGGCGGTGGCGGTGCCGGTAATCGTGCTTTTTGTGCATAGTCTGGCAAAAGAAAACAAACAGAACTTTTTACTTAACTTCCTGATGTCAATCGAACCCAAACAACAACCAAAAACTTCTCTGTGCGGTAGTTGTGCTTCTATTATTACTTCGAACAAAGCAAACGAATTGTCTACTAAACTTCCTGATGTCAGTCGAAACACAGAATCACCACAACCTGCATCGTCGCTGCTGTTCAACATCGCCTCCGTCCGGCGCCCATCAGGATGGAGGAGCCGACGGTGATTTCGAATAGCAACTATCATTGGTCAGATTTGAATGCCAGATAAGATCGTTGTAGCAATCAGCAACAGCTTTAGTTTTCTAATGGAACTGAGAAACGCACGCAACGGCGGCGGCGTACCGGCCGCTGTGCAGCGTCGAAGTTACGAGAACAATGTCACCTGGTTCCAGTTCATTCTCGATAGTCAAGAGGACGGTCGTCTGGTGCCAAAGCGGCAGCAGCAACAGCGGCACGTAACTGTTTGGCACGTGTGGCATGCAGACAGTGTCGTTGTCAAGGAACCGGAGTCGGAGACATCAGGCCGGAGTTACACCGTCCGTCTGCCGAGGAAGTCTCCAGATTCGATCGGGACTGAGGCAGTCATCGAGGATGTGTTCGGCATGGCTTTTAAGATCGAAAGCTCGACGGATTACCAGCAGTTTTTGAGCAGTTACCATCGGATTGAGTGCCAGGTGACTGGAGCATCGTCGGTTCCTATCGGAGGATCGCCAAGTATTTATAAAACACTTGTTGAAGTTGGCGACGCCGCTTCAGACCAGCTGGACGCGGTGCGCATCCGGGAGGTGCTGAATGATGTACACCTGTTCCAGTCGGGGCAGGTGGACATTGCGAACAACGCGACAGATGGAGTGCCGTCTTCTGCGCTGTTGATTGAGTACTGATTGAGTACTGATCATTGTGCATTGATGACGCGCGAATTTGACTAAGTTTCACTGAGCATACTAAATAACTAAGTAGTACTTGTTCAACATTTCTGCTCAGTTGATCGGCACCGGTGCAACACCCGCTTGGTCGCTGACTAAATACAAGTTTTAGCAAACACCTTTAAAATCTGCTTCTTTGTGTTGCGTTTAATTTCCTTTTTCTGTATGCAATAGTTGTACAAATATTCGTAGTTGTTACTGTCAGTGGATCAATAGTAGTTAGTAGTAAGACGGATTTCTGAAAAAGTAAAAGTATTGAAAAACATTTATTCAGTGCTTGTACGTTGACCTACCCTAGCTGAATGTGACGTATTCACAAATGAAATGACGGATCTAGCAAATAAAATTCCGGGCAAGCGCCGAAAAATCAGAAAGCCGTGGATCACCAGAGGTCCTCGATAGCTGCGACAGACGACGTGAGCTACGAAGCAAAAGACACGTGGGTCGCGGGAAAGAAAAGATGGACGAGTACAGAAAAAAGGAATTGCGAATACAATTCTGATAGCATGCAGCCAAATAAGAATGTGCAGAGGAACAATCAAGGCTGGTGGAAAGCAACTCTAAGAGGAACAACACGAGAGAAGCCTATATAATAATCAAGAAACTAACGTGATGGAAAGACACAAAAAACAAATGAATGTTGTAGAAGGTCGCGAAAGAGCACTACAGACCAAATTGCCAACTTGCTAGCGTGAAAAGGCTAGAAATCAACGGAAAATAATATCACAATTTGATTACTTCAAAAAGGCCTTTGACAGGGCGAAGCGCTTTGGCACACAATGAAAAAATACAACATCGAAGAAGACATCACGAGAGTAATTAAGCGACTGTATGAAGAAGCTAAGACTAAATTTATAGCAGGTGACCAGTACAGATACTGGTTTAGGGCAACGGTGAGAGTGAGACAAGAATTTATCCTATCAGCCACTCACAATTCAAACTTGTCCTGGAAAGGATAATTACAGAAACTATGGAGGAACTGAATGAGGTCGAAATCAGCTGCGGAGGCATGAAAATCAACAACTTAGAGTTTGCATGGACGACATCGATTTGATTGACAAGGTGAGGAAGAATTACAAGAATTGACAACGAAACTAGACAGAACTAGAAGAAAGTTGGAATGCAAGTCAGCAAGGAAAATAGTAAGACAATGGTGTCAGGGAATGGGGGAGTCGGGCTAGGGATTGTGATTGATGGAGAAGAACTGAAATAGGTGAAGAAGCTTAAAATATCTGGGGGCAACCATCATGGAGAATGGGACCTCGGAGGAAGAGATCATATAGAATCCGCATTGGCGTCGCAGCCAGCTCAATGATAATGCGAGGACCACTAGAAGTTGCCGTTGTATCAACAACAGGTAGCGGAAGTCTCGACACTCTGCAATGGTGTCGCCGCTAGGGAGGATCAGAGCAGGGGCGTTCGCGATGCCGACGTGTAGGACCTCGGTTTTTGGCGTTAATTCTCAGACCAACTCGCTCGCCTTCTTGATAGAGACGGGAGAGGGTGCGCTAATTAAGCGGCTTCAGGGTCACGGCAGGAGAGGGCTTTGTTGTCTGCGAACCCGAGGGCAGCGATTGTGACACCCGGTGAAACGTCGGCTCCTGCGGCGTGCGACGACAAAACCGTTTTCTTTTCGAGCGAGCGGCGGGGTACGTAATCGAGCACAACGATGAAGATGAAATGGGCGAGGGTGTCTTCTTGCAGGACGCCAGAGCTGGTGGAGAAGTCATCTGTGCGATCCTGGCGGAGCTAGGTAAAAGCTTTGGTGTTACTATATAGGTAACGCGCAGAACTCCGGAAGCGGCCGCCAGAATAAATGGGACGACAGAGCGATCGATGGTGTCAAAGGTTTTGATGAAATCAACAAAGATAACGCTATCGTGATCGTGTGGCTTAGCCTGCATGTTTCGAGAATGTGCTGGGCGGTAGCAATTTGCGTTGGTTGACCGGCCCGGACGAAATCGGCGAGCAGAAGTGGGTCGATGACACGCACGAGCCGTTTTCTCAGAATCGAGTTGAGCAGTTTGGGAAGCGTGCACTCGAGCGCAATTCCTCTCTGGTTGTTCAGGTCGGTCGGGATGCCCTTCTTCGGGATTGATGCAATTTTTTATATCCGTCACGTCTCCGGGGCCAGGGTGGAATGGTTGCCTCCGATTTGCGAGTTGTTGCATGTAAGTAGAGCCGTGAAGATGCGTCAGTTCAGGCAGCTTGAGCACCCTGAGAAGGATGCAATCAAGGCCCGCAGCAGCATCGGGCTACATCATGTCAAGGGCGTAACGAATTTCACTCAGTGATGGGTTCAACATCGAAGTCGCTCTCTTTTGCCGGGTTGAGGCCCGGGATAGGGAGGAGGATCTGAGTCGCAGGTGACGGTGCGTTAAAGACACGGCTGTAGTGTTCCACCAGCTTTTGCTTCCTGTCCTCGATCGACTCAGCCCCGACAGCTGATTGTCCTTCCTTCCTGTCAAGTTGTTGATGGCCCGCCAGGCAGCTCTGGCAACGCAAATTCTCTTCTTCTCCACGAACTTCTTCGATGAAGAGACCTCGCACCGGTAAACGGCTTCCTCAAATGTTATTGCAAACTGCCAACTTTCTTCGGCATGAGAGGACGCGTGACGCGCCTTGATTGGCTGCTCTGCCCTCGTTCTCACATCACACATCAACAAGGTGCGCAAGGTCGTCAACATTCGACCAGCTTGCACCCCCTCTGATCACAGTCTGCTTGCTTGCGAAGTGAAACTGCAATGGCTCATATTCAAGACTCTATTCCCTCTCCAAGCCAACCTTCGCAACCCTGACACGAAAACCAAGTTCGTCAGGCGTATCTTCGAATCTGACAGAAATCCAGCGGTTTCCGCCAAATCCTTCGCCCCAGCTGTTAAAACTGCTGCTCCTCTAAAACCTCTCATCTTCCCAAAGCGGTCTGTGACGCCGACCCACACATCGACAAGGCCAGGCGAGCGTTCAAAGCGTCATCGCTAAATGGGATCCCAACAGTGAAGCTCCCGCTCGTGCAAGGGAAGATCTCCAGAAAACCTATGCTCAACACACCAAGATGCATGTGGAAGAAGCCGTCAAGGAGATCAGCTCTGCGACTGAGGCGTCGCAACACAGAGCTGCCTGGCGCACCATCAACAAGTTCAGGAGGTATTGGGAAAGGAACCAGCATATGTAGAGGAGATCATCAAGCGGAGAAAGCTTAAATATTACGGACATCAGACGCGGAATTAGAGAGCTTGGCAAATGTCTGTGTTCAAGGAGCAATGGAAAATAAAAGAAGAGGAACCCACCGAAAAGCCAATGGGAAGATGACCTGAAGGAATGGACCGGATGGACAATGGAGAGGTTAAGAAGAGCAGCGAAGGACAGGCAGTGGTAGCGGAAGCTGCTGCATGAATGGATGCCCCCACGGCCATGACTGCTACGTCGGTAAAAAGACGTTGATCTTAAATGTCTAGTGCGAGCGTACGCACTACGATGGTCAATCAGTACAAAAAAGGTAGCTTCCAATCTTGATTACATTGCATATACGCGTCACTGTGACTCGAAAGTTGACAACATGGTTTTCAGATAAACTGACCCCCTCGGTCTCAAAGTGCACCTTAACTTGGTCTTAAGTGGAATCTACCTCGGTCTCAAAGTGGCCTCTTCCTCGGTCACAAATTGAACTCTTCCTCGGTCACAAATTGAACTCTTCCTCGGTCACAAATTGAACTCTTCCTCGGTCACAAATTGAACTCTTCCTCGGTCACAAATTGAACTCTTCCTCGGTCACAAATTGAACTCTTCCTCGGTCACAAATCGAACTCTTCCTCGGTCACAAATTGAGCTCTTCCTCGGTCACAAATTGAACTCTTCCTCGGTCACAAATTGAACTCTTCCTCGGTCACAAATCGAACTCTTCCTCGGTCACAAATTGAACTCTTCCTCGGTCTCACAGGTTTTTCCCCATGTTTTCCAAATTTTCAGCACATTTTTATACATAACTAATAAATTTATTACAATAAATTCTGTTCTTGGGTGGCACTTTGAGCAATTGTATACGTGATCAAACAAATTTAACCAATCACACTGCGAACGCGGGCAATCCTGGTGCGGGATATTCCGGAATTATCTATAGAGAAGGGGCTCCGAGGAAGGCATATTCATGCTTTCAAAGGCTGTAGAGGGCCATGTTGGGCGCCCATAGTAGTTATGCGGCAGGTTCTGCCCTGGATTCTGTAGGGAGCGTCGAGGTTACCCTTGACGCTAAGGCCGATAGCCCACACGAGGCTGGCGAAACTGATGGAGGGGCGGATAATGGCAGTGTAAATTCACCGCAGCTTCTTGGGAATGAGCCCCAAAGGTGGTGCTCACGGAGCACCTAGTCTAGTTAAATACATTTTGCACATGTTATTCTGGTTTAACTTTTCAGCTACATGTGTAAGCAAGTAGCTCATGTGTAAATACCAGCAATTTCGGCCGATTACTCGTATATTTAATGAATTAGATTAGGGTTCGTTTCGTGCTAATATACGAGCTACTTGTGGTGACCGGCCTGAGTATTCGTTCCGATCGTTGGATCGTTTCAATGAAATTGATTTTTAGGTTTCAGAAATTGAGGTTGGCTGTACAACTACTATAAGTAGTTATGCAAAACTAGCAACTAAAGATTACAATTTTATGTATGAAGTGCTATGTACATATTCTCGTATATAAGTAAGTAAGTAAGTAAGTAAGTAAGTAAGTAAGTAAGTAAGTAAGTAAGTAATAAGTAAGTAAGTAAGTAAGTAAGTAAGTAAGTAAGTAAGTAAGTAAGTAAGTAAGTAAGTAAGTAAGTAAGTAAGTAAGTAAGTAAGTAAGTAAGTAAGTAAGTAAGTAAGTAAGTAAGTAAGTAAGTAAGTAAGTAAGTAAGTAAGTAAGTAAGTAAGTAAGTAAGTAAGTAAGTAAGTAAGTAAGTAAGTAAGTAAGTAAGTAAGTAAGTAAGTAAGTAAGTAAGATGTTTTTGGACTGTGTGGTTCAAGCATCGCGAGCCCTAAGAGTCATAAAAATACATGTAGTAAATATAGTAAGATGGCTATAGCTGCTGTTATACTGTATATTGTCCCTTTCATTTTTTTGTTTGCTGAGCACAGTGGGCCGCTTCAGTCTCAGAAGTATCAAGGCCCAAGAGTCCAAGATCCACATCAGACAAGTGCCCGTGTACACTCCTTTGTTATCTGATGCTGGCAGCGGCAGGGGCAAGACAGACAGACAATTAAGACAATACATGTAGAGGCAGAATTACAATGGAATGCAATGGAATTTTCCACACTTCCCCCAGAGTCGCAGTAAATCCAGTGTTCCGTGCGTGAGCCTCTCAAGGTTGTTGTCATTGATGGCGAATGTGCATAGCCGTGACCAACCTTAATGAGAGGGGATTGGGGAGGGTGTTGAATTCTGGCACTACATCTAAAAAACTCTCTTGTGGAAAATTCCTCTCCAATACTCGTAAAACCTCGTGTGTCCGTTTACTATTGGCTACAGAGACAGCTGCTGCGATAATCGCTCAACCCCACCGCCACCCCCTCCGCGGGAGCCCCCAACCCCTCCCTGCCCCCTCTATAATTATCGGACGAAGGCGCAGTTGAGGCTTCGCCTGCCTTCTTTTTTGACACATTTTTAAATGGAGTCAATTCTGGGTAAGTTGGGTTGTAATTGTTGATTGTCTAATGTCTAATATTATTTTGTGCTGTTTAGTTAGCTGTTTTGGTAATCAATTCAGTGGCTGTATAATTACTATAATTACTAGTCTTTATCTGCTCGTCTTAGCTTGGTATAAAGATGTTAGAGTAAAAGTCGGCCATGCTTGTTTGTCTAAATTGCTATCATATATACTTATTGCTCCAATTGTAAATAAACTTCCTATAGTATAGTATAAAACCGTGAAAACTTGAAATACATGAAAATGCAATGCCATAATTATAATAATAAATAACTAGCCTTATTCATTCAGCTCAATCGCTGCAAGTCAGCTATAGTCTATATAAGATAGCATAGGCCTTCTAAGCACAGGCGAAACGGACTGAGCAAAAAATCCTTGAAAAGTTGTCCAACTACTACCTGTATAAACTAAAATGTAAGTGTGCTGCATTCTAATAAAATTTAATTCTAAAAGACGGTGAAGTGTGAATGTTATTTAAGTCAACTGTTCGTAATTTTTTGCGTTTATTTTGCAAAATTGCACGCACAATAATATAAAAGTAATAATAATATTTTGCAGCCGTGTGGATTCCAAAGGAAAATTTCCTGCAAATTCCTGTAGAAATTGTTTTGGCCTTTCGGAAAAAGTACGCCTCTAAAATTTCCGGGAAACTGTTGAGAAAATGACTACAATGCACTATGCAAGGTTTCCCTGTAGAGGTATAGGTACCCTGTATAGCAAGACAACTCATGTACACTGCTGATCTGCAGTTAGTTACTTAACTTTCTCACTCTCTCTGCGAACTCGTATCGGCCTATAGGGTAGCGATGGCCATGCAGTCAGTCAGTGTAGGTCAGGGAGTCCCGCATCCACCCTAAGTGACAACGAAAAACTGTATGAGTTCTTTTTTCTTCTCATAAAAAACTCATGTGATGCTTGGAAGAACTGTGTTGTCCGTTTATACAAACCTTCATATGCTATACTACTTATTGTTGTCTCAGCAGTATATCATGTACATTATGCATAAAAACTTTTCTAACAAGCATTAAACAACTCAATCTTTCTTCCGCCACTCCTTAACCGTTGTCAGGGTAAACAACCTGAAATCCCAGAGGTGATCCTCGGCTGAGCAGGCCCGGCGGTGGCGGTGCCGGTAGTCGTGCTTTTTGTGCGGAGTCTGGCTAAAAACTTCTCTACTTCTTTATGTCAGTCGAAACACAGAATCACCACAACCTGCATCGTCGCTGCTGTTCAACATCGCCTCCGTCCGGCGCCCATCAGGATGGAGGAGCCGACGGTGATTTCGAATTGCGACTATCATTGGTCAGATTTGAATGCCAGATAAGATCGTTGTAGCAATCAGCAACAGCTTTAGTTTTCTAATGGAACTGAAAAAGGAACGCAACGGCGGCGGCGTACCGGCCGCTGTGCAGCGTCGAAGTTACGAGAACAATGTCACCTGGTTCCAGTTCATTCTCGATAGTCAAGAGAACGGTCGTCTGGTGCCAAAGCGGCAGCAGCAACAGCGGCACGTGACTGTTTGGCACGTGTGGCATGCAGACAGTGTCGTTGTCAAGGAACCGGAGTCGGAGACATCAGGCCGGAGTTACACCGTCCGTCTGCCGAGGAAGTCTCCAGATTCGATCGGGACTGAGGCAGTCATCGAAGATGTGTTCGGCATGGCTTTTAAGATCGAAAGCTCGACGGATTACCAGCAGTTTTTGAGCAGTTACCATCGGATTGAGTGCCAGGTGACTGGAGCATCGTCGGTTCCTATCGGAGGATCGCCAAGTATTTATAAAACACTTGTTGAAGTTGGCGACGCCGTTTCAGACCAGCTGGACGCGGTGCGCATCCGGGAGGTGCTGAATGATGTACACCTGTTCCAGTCGGGGCAGGTGGACATTGCGAACAACGCGACAGATGGAGTGCCGTCTTCTGCGCTGTTGATTGAGTACTGATTGAGTACTGATCATTGTGCATTGATGACGCGCGAATTTGACTAAGTTTCACTGAGCATACTAAATAGCTAAGTAGTACTTGTTCAACATTTCTGCTCAGTTGATCGGCACCGGTGCAACACCCGCTTGGTCGCTGACTAAATACAAGTTATAACAAACATCTTTAGAACCTAGCTGCTTGTTTGTATTGCGTTTAATTTCCTTTTTCTGTATGCAATAGTTGTACAAATATTCGTAGTTGTTACTGTCTATGGATCGCTACATGTAGTTAGTAAATCAGATTTGATTAAGTGTGGGAGCAAAAGTTTGAGCGCTTTGTACTCGTACGTTGACCTTAAATGTCTATGAGCGTCCTTATAGTACCCAAGCCTGGAAAGCAACACAGCACGGAATTCGGATCGCAAGGAACACAGAGGTGAAGCAACGGCCTCCACAAACTTCAATCCGGAGGCTCCGGAAGTGGACTTTTCCTCGGTCTCAAATTGGACTCTTCCTCAGTCTCACAGTGGACTCTTCCTCAGTCTCACAGTGGACTCTTCCTCAGTCTCACAGTGGACTCTTCCTCAGTCTCACAGTGGACTCTTCCTCAGTCTCACAGTGGACTCTTCCTCAGTCTCACAGTGGACTCTTCCTCAGTCTCACAGTGGACTCTTCCTCAGTCTCACAGTGGACTCTTCCTCAGTCTCACAGTGGACTCTTCCTCGGTCTCACAGTGGACTCTTCCTCAGTCTCACAGTGGACTCTTCCTCGGTCTCACAATGGACTCTTCCTCAGTCTCACAGTGGACTCTTTCTCAGTCTCAAATTGGACTTTTCCTCGGTCTCACAGTGGACTCTTCCTCAGTCTCACAGTGGACTCTTCCTCGGTCTCACAATGGACTCTTCCTCAGTCTCACAGTGGACTCTTTCTCAGTCTCAAATTGGACTTTTCCTCGGTCTCACAGTGGACTCTTTCTCAGTCTCAAATTGGACTCTTCCTCGGTCTCACAATGGACTCTTCCTCGGTCTCACAGTGGACTCTTCCTCAGTCTCGCACACTGGACTCTTTAAGTGTACACCTTTAGCCGTCTTTAAGCAGACAGACAGATGAAGCAGTCCTCAAGCGAATTAATTAACCACTCAGAAGCTCAAAATGAAATAAGAACTCAGTTTCTTCTGCCTATGCAGAAGCTTGCATATACGAGCGTGTATATTTGCAACTTGAATTTCTGCTTTTGTTATACCGGCTTACAAAATTTAATCATTAGAATCAAGTTTGTTTTGGGGTGGCACTTTGAGCAATTGTATACTTAATCAAATAAAATTTGCCCAATCACTGCAAAGGCGGGCAGTCCTGGTGCAGGAAATTCCTCGGCTGGATGACACCCTTCTGTCGTTCCACGTCGCTAGCCAGGTGAGTGAGGGCTGCCTCAGCCACCTCGGGATCGGCCTCCTGGTTGAGGCTGTACAGGTACAGGTACAGCCGTTTCCAGGTGTCGAAATTCATTCGAGCCGGGCCGCCCTCCGGATCGGCTGTGAGCTGCTCGCAGATCAGCTTCATCGTGTCTGTCAGGTCGCCGCAGAGCGAGGAGCAAGCAACAGAGAAGAACTTCAGCCATTCCACTTTGCCTGTGAAGTCGCCAACCTTTGTGTTGGGAAACGGATAGAGTGCATTTCATAGTTGGGCGCGGATCGGGAAGTAGCATTGTTGGATCTAGATATAATTATAATTGCGCCTGATTATCTAATTTGAATTGCGTCTGATTATCTAATTGGAATTTCGCCTGATTATCTAATTGAAATTGCGCCTGATTATCTAATTGGAATTGCGCCTGATTATCTAATTGGAATTGCGCCTGATTCTTTAATTAGCTCGTATATAATTGGCTTGATCAACTACATGCAATTGGAATTGCGCCTGATTATCTAATTGGAATTGCGCCTGATTATCTAATTTGAATTGCGCTTGATTATCTAATTGGAATTGCGCCTGATTATTTAATTTGAATTTCGCCTGATTATCTAATTGAAATTGCGCCTGATTATCTAATTGGAATTGCGCTTTGGTATCGAATTGGAATTGCGCTTCGGTATCTAATTATAATTGGCTTGATTAACTACACGTAGTTGGGATTGCGCTTTATTATCAAATTTTAATTGCACTTGGTAATTTAGTTGGACTTACGAATTTAATTGTGTAACATTAGTATTAGAGAAATGTGTCACCATCAATCAGGAATGTGCTTTTGTCTAGCAGGAAGGCTCAGTGTGAAAGAACTTAATTAATAATCTAAAAAGAATGTATGGTGCATGGCTGAACTATCTAATCTAACAGAACCAACCTGCAGCAGCTCCTGAAGCCGCTCTGACGGCAGATTGATTGCCCGCCATTTTTCGGCAATTTCGTCCACCTCGACCTGCTTCTTCGGGCCCAGCTGTTTATTCAATACTCGCAACAGACCAGGCGTCAGTCCCGAGTCAGTCTTTTGGGTCGCCACCGCCATCTCAAGTCGCTCCTTCACTGGCGGCGTCTCGGCGTTGGCCATCGCTCGAAAATAGGCGGCAGACCACTGAAGCACATCCTGCGGCTGCGTGCGAATGGCCGATTTGGTGTACTGCTTTAGCACGTCGGGTAGGCTGGGGGGAATCTGGATCTGCTCAGAGCAGTAGTACGGATCCTCTGGGTCTTCCTTTTTGTCGCGGGTCATATTGACAGATTTTTTTGGCTGAAATAAAAACAATTATTACAGATATTATTACAGTATTAACAATATTACTACAGAGCTGGTATCCAGAGAGGTATTTCCAGTTCTATTTTAAGATAAAGGTCAATCTGAAGAGTGAAGATCCTGTTTCGCAAGGTTCCAAACGGATGAGGTTCCAGATGACGGTGAAAGAGTTTCTCTTTGGGCTTGCAGCGATCGAGGAGCCTACTTTGTGAGTATGCCCCATTTGCCATTAAAAATTGTAGTCAATTTCCAATTAAGCGAGGTGCTACAAAGTAATACCGTACCCTTAATTTCATTCAAATACTTAAGATACGAATAATTATAGCTGTCGAGCTTTAGTAGAATTTCGATTTATTGTCATGCTTACAAATTGCAGCACATTATCCAAATTTCCTAATTCTGTTTCTGTATAAGAAATAGCCATACACATAACACATATAAACGAAAAACCAATGCAGTTGCAGTAAGTTAATTCATCTATTCGATGATTGCAACGAAAATTAGTCTATGAGAAAGCAGGCTCAACATAATAATTAAGCTTTTACCCTAAATATGTAAATAGAATCAACAATCAACGAGTCTTTCAATTAAAAGCATAACTTGTTCTTAAGAAAATAACCTATAGCTTGAATTTTCAAGTGAGAAACGCATGAAATGAAATCAATATAAATATAAGTTATTAAAAGCTTAAAACAGAAAAAGGTGCCTACTAAAACTGTTAGTTATTAAGCTTACCCTAGTTCGATTTAAAAAGCAAAATTTATGTTGTTCGTTATGTAAAGAAAGTAGCAGTGTTGGGCACTTCCGTTACCGAGTAACTTGTAAATGGTAACGCAAGTTACTTTTTCGTAAAGCGTTCCTTACGCAAGTTACTTTCCTATTTTGGTAACGGAGTAACGGTAAGTTACTCAAATTTCGGAAGTCCGTTACAGTTACTTTGCAACAATCGCAATATTTAAATTTAAAACTGATATGCTTAGCTATTACGCCAGTTGTCACATTTTTAGCATTTTTCATTCTTAAATTCAAAACTAAGTGAATAATATCATACGGTATTACGCTGTAATTAATAAAGAAATACTTGAAACATGTTTTTACTTTGTTATTTTCGGTAAAATATTTTTGCTTTTCGTTTTTAAGTTAATAAAAATATTTTGTTTAGTTCTTAGAAACAAACAACCAAAGAAAGAAATTCATCTGTAGTCTCCACAAATCCACTCAGTGATCGACGTAGCCAGGAATTTTAATTGGGGGGGGGGGCGGGTTGACCTGGCTGGCCATGCCTCATGCACCCGCCACGCCCAACCCCACCCCCCCCTGGTGGGGTGTCTTGCAGGTGGGGTGAAGTTGCCGCCCCAACGATTGTTAAGGCGGCCTCCCTGGCTACACCACTAAAGTCCACTGGCACTGCACTGCACTGCACAATAATTTAATATTAATGAATTGAAAAATAATTGAAAAAATTGAAAAAAATTTCAAATAATTGAAAATAAAAAGACTAGTAAAGCAGACTGTAGAGTGGAGTAAAGCCAGGTACTTATTACGAGCGATGTATTATCAAGGACAACTGAAGTTACGTTAAGTTGTCCTTGTGTATTATAACTTATAATGTTATTAAAAATTAAATTGCGTTTTGCCTTTAACGTTTCTGACCTTCAGCTTCTCTTCTTTTTACGGAAAGGGCCTAAAGTGATTAAAATTTAATACAGTTACTGAAATTAATTTTGTTGTATTTTTCCTTCTGGCTTTCGCGATCATTTGTGCTGTTCCAGCACATTTGCAATGTTAAAAAAGCAGAAAATTTTGTTTATAACATAGGTAACGGAAGTAAGTAACGGAAGTAACTTAAAAGTTACCGGGTTTTTGTTCAAAGTTACTAGGCTAACGTAAGTTACTTTTTAAAAAGTGGTAACTTAAGTTACAGTAACGCAAGTTACTTTTTTTGAGTAACTTGCCCAACACTGGAAAGTAGTCAATGCTGTTAGTATTGGCGCTGTCGCATGCAAAAAAATCGAATTTAATACCAAAGTCGAAAAATTAGGTAACCAATGTTGCTATAATAGTGCATAAGTAAATATTATGTTTAATTTTTATTTAATAAACTTTTGCTTATTTTTTTGTAACTATATTACTATAGTACATGATTTTTGTGTCTTTGACAAAGGTTTTCTTATAATGCATATCTATGAACTCTAAAAAATAGGCGGTAAATCAAGCTTCTTTGATCTCAAGAATATTTTTATTGCACCAGCACCACGCAATACAAATCGAACTTATCCCAGCCTTCTTTCAATGTTTTAGCTTTAAGCAACAAGCAGCAGCTAAAATTATTGTAGAAATCTCATATAAACTTATAACCTTCGTATATTTGTAGTTCTCCACTTTTACACTATTGCATTGCTTAATGCTTTTTTATTGCTTGAAAACATGAAAACCTGAAATTTGTTGTGAATATTTTTACGTCACAGTTGTGTTGAAGTGTTGCAAAGAAAAACAACAAATAGTTCGAATGCTCTGTTATATAAAATGTGTCTGTCATTCTTTAATGCAACAATTGTATTAGAAATTTAGTTAAATTTGCAACCTTAACCTTAACATCTTAAAGATTACCAGTTGTGGCAATGTACCCATTATAAAGGGTAATGTTTTTTTATTACATAGGATTATCATTAGCCATTAATGGTACAAACCCTGAATAATTTTCTGTGTTTTAATCTGTGCTTTAAAATGTGTTTATACTACATCAGATATTTTAGCATAAAGGATTATACCAATGAACTCCTATTAGTATTAGTATGATAGCATCCAAAAACTTTTCTCAAGGAAAATTTATCAATGATAATTAAATATTATCATATTTAAAAAAAATTCTCTTTGAATGTCTTAATTTTTAGGCAGAGCAAATGTAGAGTTAAGATTTTTTAAAATTTAAGTGCATTATAATTTAAATTATAATAAATACAGTATTTTGTATCACAATTATTCCTGATCAAGTCATCACCTAAATCTACTTTCACAACACTTGCATTTAGACTATTAAGTGTCGCATCGAGTCGAGTTTCACTACTAAAAGTAGTCATGACCAAGCGCAAGGCAGCAGCAACCGCAGCAGCAGCTGGGTTATCGCAGCCAACCCGAGCTAAAAGTGCTCGCACTGCGGCAGCTAACAAAGCATCGACTTCATCAAAATTGCCGCCGAATTTCGAATGGACTCAAGCTGGCGGATTAGCCAAGCCCGGCGTACCGCACATGTTCGTGCTGTCGTCTTCAACCGCCGTAGCGGCGAAAAAGTGCGCCGTATTCGACATTGACTGGTGCCTCATCAAGCCCAAGTCTGGTGGAAAATGGCCAAAGAATGCCTCAGATTGGTGCTGGCTGTTTGACTCTGTGCCGGATAAGCTGAAGCAGTTGCACTCAGACGGCTATCGGCTGCTGTTCATCTCCAATCAGTCGGGCTTTGAGAAGGGCACCACCAGTCCCAAAGAGATTATGCAGAAATGCGAATTGGTTATTAGCGAGCTGGGCGTGCCTGCTGATGTCATTCTGATTGGCTCAGTCAGTCATTTTCGTAAGCCCGACATTGGCGCCTGGGAGTTCTTCGTGAGGGACTGCAACGGCGGCGTTGAGGTGAGCGAATGCTAGTGTGGGACAGGGAGTGTGCAGGGAGTGTGTAGGGAGTGTCCCTGTCCCACACTCCCTGTCCCACACTCTCCCTGTCCCACACTCCCTGTCCCACACTCCCTGTCCTACACTCCCTGTCCCACACTCACTGTCCCACACTCCCTGTCCCACACTCCCTGTCCTACACTCCCTGTCCTACACTCCCTGTCCCACACTCCCTGTCCCACACTCTCCCTGTCCCACACTCTCCCTGTCCCACACTCCCTGTCCCACACTCCCTGTCCCACACTCCCTGTCCTACACTCCCTGTCCCACACTCCCTGTCCCACACTCTCCCTGTCCCACACTCTCCCTGTCCCACACTCCCTGTCCCACACTCCCTGTCCCACACTCTCCCTGTCCCACACTCCCTGTCCCACACTCCCTGTCCCACACTCCCTGTCCCACACTCCCTGTCCCACACTCCCTGTCCTACACTCCCTGTCCCACACTCCCTGTCCCACACTCTCCCTGTCCCACACTCTCCCTGTCCCACACTCCCTGTCCCACACTCTCCCTGTCCCACACTCCCTGTCCCACACTCTCCCTGTCCCACACTCCCTGTCCCACACTCCCTGTCCTACACTCCCTGTCCCACACTCCCTGTCCCACACTCCCTGTCCCACACTCCCTGTCCTACACTCCCTGTCCTACACTCCCTGTCCCACACTCCCTGTCCCACACTCTCCCTGTCCCACACTCTCCCTGTCCCACACTCCCTGTCCCACACTCCCTGTCCCACACTCCCTGTCCTACACTCCCTGTCCCACACTCCCTGTCCCACACTCTCCCTGTCCCACACTCTCCCTGTCCCACACTCCCTGTCCCACACTCCCTGTCCCACACTCTCCCTGTCCCACACTCCCTGTCCCACACTCCCTGTCCCACACTCCCTGTCCCACACTCCCTGTCCCACACTCCCTGTCCTACACTCCCTGTCCCACACTCCCTGTCCCACACTCTCCCTGTCCCACACTCTCCCTGTCCCACACTCCCTGTCCCACACTCTCCCTGTCCCACACTCCCTGTCCCACACTCTCCCTGTCCCACACTCCCTGTCCCACACTCCCTGTCCTACACTCCCTGTCCTACACTCCCTGTCCCACACTCCCTGTCCCACACTCCCTGTCCTACACTCCCTGTCCTACACTCCCTGTCCCACACTCCCTGTCCCACACTCCCTGTCCTACACTCCGTCCTACACTCCCTGTCTACCGAGCAACCCCCTCTCTAAACTCGAACCCAACTCCCCCAGTTCGACAAGTCGTCCAGTTTCTTTGTCGGCGACGCGGCCGGCCGCCCAGCCAGCGGGTCGCACAAAAAGGATTTCTCCTGCTCCGACCGGATGTTCGCTGCCAACATCGGCCTGCCGTTCAGCACGCCGGAAGAATTCTTTCTAGACGAGCCGAAGTCCGAGTTCGATTGGGGCGCACCGAGTCCGCAGAGTTTGCTGGATGCGGCGGCGAGCTGCAGCCTACCGGGGGTGAGTCTGTTAATCCGGATTATCTCAACATTAATAATGTCCCCGCCTGGAGTAACTCTAAATAAGAAATATCCCCACCTTGATTATCCCTAAATTAGAAACATCCCCACCTGGATTACCCCTACTTTAAAAATATCTCCACCTGGATTATCTCTCAATTACAAATATCCCCACCTGGATTATCCCTAAATTAAAAATATCCCCACCTCGATTATCTCTAAATTAGAAATATCCCCACCTGGATTATCCCTAAATTAAAAATATCTCCACCTGGATTATCTCTAAATTAGAAATATCCCCACCTGGATTATCCCTAAATTAGAAGTATCCCCACCTGGATTATCTCTAAATTAGAAATATCCCCACCTGGATAATCTCTAAATTAGAAATATCCCCACCTGGATTATCTCTCAATTAGAAATATCCCCACCTGGATTATCCCTAAATTAGAAATATCTCCACCTGGATAATATCTCAATTAGAAATACCTCACCTGGATTATCTCTAAATTAGAAATATCCCCACCTGGATAATATCTAAATTAGAAATATCCCCACCTGGATTATCCCTAAATTAGAAATATCCCCATCTGGATTATCCCTAAATTAGAAATATCCCCACCTGGATAATCTCTTAATTAGAAATACCCCACCTGGATTATCTCTAAATTAGAAATACCCCCACCTGGATTATCTGTAAATTAGAAATATCCCCACCTGGATTATCTCTAAATTAGAAATATCCCCACCTGGATTATCTCTAAATTAGAAATATCCCCACCTGGATTATATCTAAATTAGAAATATCCCCACCTGGATTATCTCTAAATTAGCAATATCCCCACCTGGATTACCCCTACATAAATAATCGCCAATCTCCCCTACTCAATCAAGAACCTGTTGTCAAGCAAGCAACCGGAGCTGCTGCTGACCGTAGGCGCCCCAGCCTGCGGCAAGTCCAGTCTGGCTGAGCGCGTGTTCGTGGGCGAGCAGGGCTACTCCAGGGCCAACAGGGACCTGTTGAAAACGCCGGCCGCATGCCTGAGACTGGCCGAGGAGGCGATTAAGAGCGGCAAGTCGGTCATTGTGGACAACACTAATCCGTCTAGGCAGGATCGGGCCCAGTACCTGGAGCTGGCTAAGAGGCTTAAGGTGTGCGCACTGCTAATTATCTTAATGATCCTAACAAATTTTCCTAACTTTCCACGACGATTAGATCCCCAAATTATCCCAACATATCCCAACGATTAGATCCCAAATAATCCCAAGGGTTAGATCCTAAATTATCCCAATTTCTACCAAATATTAAATCCTAAATTATCCCAACTTCTACCAAATATTAGATCCTAAATTATCCCAATTTCTACCAAATATTAAATCCTAAATTATCCCAACTTCTACCAAATATTAGATCCTAAATTATCCCAATTTCTACCAAATATTAAATCCTAAATTATCCCAACTTCTACCAAATATTAGATCCTAAATTATCCCAATTTCTACCAAATATTAAATCCTAAATTATCCCAACTTCTACCAAATATTAGATCATAAATTATCCCAATTTCTACCAAACATCAGATACCAATTTCTTCTATAAGCACTGGTATTTAGATCCCAAATTATCCCAAATTCTTCTAAATATTAGATTCCGAAATATCTCAATTTCTCCCAAATATTTGATCCCAAATTATCCCAAATTCTTCTAAATATTAGATTCCGAAATATCTCAATTTCTCCCAAATATTTGATCCCAAATTATCCCAATTTATCCCAAATATTAGATCACAAATTATCCCAAATTTCCCAGGACCAGATCCTAAATCAATGAGCAGACAATGATAACCGATCAGGGATTCCTTCATCACGATAGTAACTGATTTATCCCAGGTGCCAGCCCGCTGCCTGCTAATGACAACAGACAAGGCCCTGGCCGAGCATCTGAACATGTTTCGCCAAAGCCAGACGGCCAGCAAAGTGCGCCGGGTGCCCCTGGTTGCCTACCGGATGTACTACAGCAAGTACTCAGAGCCCACTGTTGCCGAGGGCTTCTCAGAGATTGTCCGAGTTCCATTCGTCTACAAGCCCGAGCTGCTTAGCCAGAGAGACAGGAAGCTCATTTTGAACTGGACAACGGCTGGCCATTGAGACAGACGCATAAAAGTACACTTTATGTACTTTTTACTGAATGAAAAAACATTGTTTCCCATAATCTTCAACGGAATTTTTACAATTATCCTCATATAACGTCATGGAATTATTTTTCATGATGTTTGCTTCACTTCACGTGACTTGGCCAGCAATAGATTCCCTTCTGTGATTGCAACTCGGTCTATGTAGGTCACGTGACTTTACTAATGCACAGTAGGTACCAACTGCGGCTGCAACTCTGGGTCACGTGACTTTACTAATGCACAGTAGGCACCCACTGCGGCTGCAACTCTGGGTCACGTGACTTTACTATTGCACAGTAGGCACCAACTGCGGCTGCAACTCTGGGTCACGTGACTTTACTATTGCACAGTAGCCACGCACTGCAGCTGCAACTCTGGGTCACGTGACTGCTAATGCACAGTAAAGGGCACTCTGGGTCACGTGACTTTGCAACTGCAGCTCAGTAATTCAGTTCAACCATTTAATCAGCATTGAATTTCTATTTTTCCTCACGCAAAGCACAAAAACCCACAATCACTCCACTATACTACAACAAAACGTTTCATTCGATAACAATTTTTAGTGTCATAAACTTTTATTGTCGCGAATTTTATGGTTTTACACCGTACGTAGATAGAGTTTTGCTGAAACTATTTTTTAAACTAGTTAACAAACTACTAAAGAAAATATATATACTAATCAAAACTAAAATATTTATCTCCTTAAGCAGTTAACTTTTTCTGCAAAAAGCAAAATATTTACATATTTACATTGATTTTCTTGGACCCAGTCAGAACTAACCCACTCGGAATCAACCTCATACACCTACATGTTTGATCTGTGACCCAATCTCTTAAAAAGACACCCTGACACTGACCCACTCGGACTCCCATCACGATGCTTTTGACCCTATTCTATCGACCAACTTGAACTTCATCCTCTCGACCTTCTTGACCCAGTCTGACCTCACCCTCTTGACCCACTCTGACCTCACCCTCTTGACCCACTCTGATCTCACCCTTTCGACCCACTCTGAACCACCCTCTTGACCCACTCTGACCTCACCCTCTTGACCCACTCTGACCTCACCCTCTTGACCCACTCTGACCTCACCCTCTTGACCCACTCTGACATCACCCTCTTGACCCACTCTGACCTCACCCTTTCGACCCACTCTGACCTCACCCTCTTGACCCACTCTGATCTCACCCTCTTGACCCACTCTGACCTCACCCTCTTGACCCACTCTGACATCACCCTCTTGACCCAGTCTGACCTCACCCTCTTGACCCACTCTGACCTCACCCTCTTGACCCCACTCTGATCTCACCCTTTCGACCCACTCTGAACCACCCTCTTGACCCACTCTGACCTCACCCTCTTGACCCACTCTGACCTCACCCTCTTGACCCACTCTGACCTCACCCTTTCGACCCACTCTGACCTCACCCTCTTGACCCACTCTGACCTCACCCTCTTGACCCACTCTGACATCACCCTCTTGACCCACTCTGATATCACCCTCTTGACCCACTCTGACCTCACCCTCTTGACCCACTCTGACATCACCCTCTTGACCCACTCTGATATCACCCTCTTGACCCACTCTGACCTCACCCTCTTGACCCACTCTGACATCACCCTCTTGACCCACTCTGACATCACCCTCTTGACCCACTCTGACCTCACCCTCTTGACCCACTCTGACCTCACCCTCTTGACCCACTCTGACCTCATCCTCTTGACCCACTCTGACCTCACCCTCTTGACCCACTCTGACCTCATCCTCTTGACCCACTCTGACCTCACCCTCTTGACTCACTCTGACCTCACCCTCTTGACCCACTCTGATCTCACCCTCTTGACTCACTCTGATCTCACCCTTTTGACCCACTCTGACGTCACCCTCTTGACCCACTCTGAACCACCCTCTTGACCTTCTTGGACCCATTCTCTTGAGCAAACTAGACCCTAGCCTACTGATCCAATCCTACCCTATCCGCAGCAGGTAAATGTGAAGTTACCTGCTCACTGTTACATACGTCTGAATATGAGGAAAAAACCAACAGCAAATATATAAATTGCATTTTCTGTGCAGTTATTAATTATTAATTATGTACACTGGGGATTACACCTGATGTATTATTATACATTGTATATATTAATTAGGCAACAGTTGTCGTTAAACAACAATTTTAATATTACTTACAGTAGCAAGAAGTCTCCAAACGGACAAAATGCGAAAAATCAGCTTTTGTATTATACTACTATAAATAGCACCGAGAAAATAGTTTTGTAATAAATTTAAAAACAAAATTGAAAGTTTTAAATTGAAAGCAAGTGACCATTGCGGCGTAAGTGAATACGAGGTAAGAAAGAGCAAAATTTGTTTCAATTTTTGTGCGCGCGAATTCAAATCAAACTATAAGTTCTGCTGTCGAAACGTGACAGCAGATCAACAAATTGAATTTGAATTAACAAACTAAATAAACAGTACATAGAATGACTAAAAATAGTAAATTGAAATGCGCATACTACTACTGACAAGTAAAATGCTAACCTTAGTTTATTAAAAATAAACAATTTGCACGAGATTTCGAGTTAAATTAAAAGTATACGATTGACAAAGTTAATAGAACAAAATCGCTAACTGATTAACTAACAAATAAAAAAGACAAACCGACACAGGGCTTCAAGCTTTTAATCCGTCATTATACGACTAGGAAATAATGAGTTTATGAAAAAGACAAACTAATATATATAAAATATATGGCTGTAACAAACCAAATTTTACAAGAATGACAAAAAAGAAATAAATTTAAAAAATACACCAGAAAGTCAGTTACAAAGTGGGTCAGGTAGTCAATAGGTGAGTCAGCAAGTGAGCCAAGAAGTGAGTCAATTAGTGGGTCAGGTAATTAGTGAATAAGTAGGTCAAGTAGTCAATAAATGGGCCAGGTAGTGAGTCAATAAGTGGGCAAGGTAGTGAGTCAATAAGTGGGTCAGGTAGTGAGTCAATAAGTGGGTCAGGTAGTGTCAGAAGGTGGGTCAATGTTAGGTTAGTAAGTAGGTCAGACAATGAATCCGTAACTAAATTTGGTTGTGCTTAATTGGGAAGTCTAACGAGCAGCACACAACTCAGTATTTGAGCAGCACTCAGCAGCACACAACTCAGTATTTGAGCAGCACTCAGCAGCACACAACTCAGTATTTGAGCAGCACTCAGCAGCACACAACTCAGTATTTGAGCAGCACTCAGCAGCACACAACTCAGTATTTGAGCAGCACTCAGCAGCACACAACTCAGTATTTGAGCAGCACTCAGCAGCACACAACTCAGTATTTGAGCAGCACTCAGCAGCACACAACTCAGTATTTGAGCAGCACTCAGCAGCACACAACTCAATATTTGAGCAACACATTCAACTCAATATTTGAGCAACACATTCAACTCAATATTTGAGCAGCACATTCAACTCAATATTTGAGCAGCACATTCAACTCAATATTTGAGCAGCACATTAAACTCAATATTTGAGCAGCACATTCAACTCAATATTTGAGCAGCACATTCAACTCAATATTTGAGCAGCACACAACTCAATATTTGAGCAACACATTAAACTCAGTATTTGAGCAGCACATTCAACTCAGTGCTTGAGCTTCTTGGAGGGCGAGTCGGTGAGGGCGGAGGACCTCTTGCGGGTGAGTCTGGGACAGGCGGCTCCCACAGCGAGTCCCTGAACGTCGCTGGTCAAGCCGCTGTGCAGAGCGTCGGGCTGGACGCTGGAGGTGGCGGCAGGTGCAGCGGTGAGGGTCCGAGAGTCGCCGTCTTCATCGTCAGCCGGAAGCTTCGCAGGCGGTGGCGGCGGCGTGGACGATGGCGAGGACCGCGGCGAGATGCCAGCGCTGCTGCTGGCTGCGTCATCCCAGCGATGAAGCTGCAGCTTCCACTGCTTGACGCAGCCGTCCCAGGCTCTGCGGGACATTCGCACGAACTTGTTCGGAGTTCGCGGGTCGCCCTTCTCCCGCAGAGGCTTCGGCACCGACTTCACGTAGTTCGCGTACGCCGTCAGGTTCTTCGACTTGTCGATGTCGCGCTGCCGACGCAGCAGAACCGCCTCATCGTCCTCCATCTCGAAGCAGCTGCCGTCTGAGGCGTTTGAGTTCAGCGATGAGTTCAAGTTGCCTCCCACGCTGCTGTTGAGGCTCTGCGACAGCCGCTTCTGCGCCTGCTTGGCCTCGTAGCGCTGCTTGTCGAGTCGCGTCGTCTCGAACAGCTCGTCCTGCTTGGCCCAGTCAGTGTACATGGGGATGCGCTCCTTCACCTGGGGATGGGGTGCGGCTGCTCAGTACCTGGGATACCTGGGATGGGGTGCGGCTACTCAGTACCTGGGATACCTGGGATGGGGTGCGGCTGCTGAGTACCTGGGATACCTGGGATGGAATGCACTCATTCATCTGGGGATGGGTTGCGGCTGCTCAGAACCTGGGATACCTGGGATGGGTGCGGCTGCTCAGAACCTGGGATACCTGGGATGGGTGCGGCTGCTCAGTACCTGGGATGCCTGGGATGGAGTGTGGCTGCTAAGAACCTGGGATACCTGGGACGGGGTGCGGCTGCTGAGTACCTAGGATACCTGGGGATGGGGTGCGGCTGCTCAGTACCTGGGATACCTGGGATGGAATGCACTCATTCACCTGGGGATGGGTTGCGGCTGCTCAGAACCTGGGATACCTGGGATGGGTGCGGCTGCTCAGAACCTGGGATACCTGGGATGGGTGCGGCTGCTCAGTACCTGGGATGCCTGGGATGGAGTGTGGCTGCTAAGAACCTGGGATACCTGGGACGGGGTGCGGCTGCTGAGTACCTAGGATACCTGGGGATGGGGTGCGGCTGCTCAGTACCTGGGATACCTGGGATGGAATGCACTCATTCACCTGGGGATGGGTTGCGGCTGCTCAGAACCTGGGATACCTGGGATGGGTGCGGCTGCTCAGTACCTGGGATACCTGGGATGGAGTGTGGCTGCTAAGAACCTGGGATACCTGGGACGGGGTGCGGCTGCTGAGTACCTAGGATACCTGGGGATGGGGTGCGGCTGCTGAGTACCTGGGATGGGGTGCGGCTGCTCAGAACCTGGAATACCTGGGATGGGGTGCGGCTGCTCAGTACCTGGGATACCTGGGATGGGGTGCGGCTGCTCAGAACCTGGAATACCTGGGATGGGGTGCGGCTGCTCAGTACCTGGGATACCTGGGATGGGTGCGGCTGCTCAGTACCTGGGATACCTGGGATGGGGTGCGGCTGCTCAGTACCTGGGATACCTGGGATGGGGTACGGCTGCTCAGTACCTGGGATACCTGGGATGCTCCCAATACCCCAGCAAGCGCACGCACCTGCCGCAGCTCAATGCTTGGATCATATCGCAGGTGTCTCGGCACCCCGCCAGCCAGGCTGTTCCGCCCGCCAGCAAAGCCGTGGCGCCGACCGCCCCTGCCAGCCGGTGAGAAGCTGGCGGCAGCGGAGGCTGGCAGCGATGGCCGCGAGATTCGACTCCGGGACCTGCTGGTGTCCCTGCGGCGCTGCGGCGAGGCCGCCTTCCTGTGACGGGTCTCCATAATTATACACAAAGCTTTGATTCGGTCTAGTATATAAAACAAGCTTTTAAGTTGTCTCTCTGTAGTGTGTACAGAAAGTAGAATGATTAGTATATTTTTATTATTGTACAGGCAAAATAATTTAATATGCATTTTATTATAAAAATGAATTTATCAGCGTTGCTAATGAAAATTTTAACTTCTGTTAATTGCAAAAGTAAAAATATTTAATAAAAACTACTTCTATATAAAATACTACTAAGAGTATGTATAAAGTAAAATAAGTAACTTTTGTAATCGAAATCTGAAATAACTCATAATTTTAACTCATTAATTGCATGATCATCATAAACAGAGATTAATTAGACAAGTTAGAATGTTTTAACTTCTTATCAGACTTATTGACTATTTAGTAATGAAGTGGTGCTCAACACTATTATTAAATAAGTTAATGTACTTGGGGAATAAATTTAAATATTATAGTTCATTCCTCATGTTCCTGTTTTATTAGGAATAACTAAGCCAATTATACAATAGGAACTAAATCAATTACATTTAGGGATTGACTGACCATGATTTTTTGTGCGTGATTGGAACTAGACCATGAATAAAACTATGTGTGACCATGAATTTTATATAACATTCATTTTAATTTTAATTCAAGTTAATTAATACTACCAAGTCTAGTAATTTTTATTGATTTTTAAGCTTTGTTTTATCATGTTTAATGTTTGACCATATTTAATTATGTGGCTTTGTTGCATCTGTGCTAATTTGCTGCAATTTTGGTTTGCTTTGGATGTGCTAATTTAAAAAAATTAAAGTTTTATTACACAAAATTCATTAATTGTGATTTGCAAGACTATGCCTGATTTTTTTGTGATCATATTTTTTGCGATTGTGACTATGATCACAGCCAATCCCTATTCTATTCCAATTCCAATATTGATTCCACATTTTTCTAGGTGTCCTAAAGTAATATACACAGTAATAATGAATAATAAAACAATGTTGGTGATATTCTAGTTTGTTTTACAATATTATTTTGAAGTTTGAATTGGTACCACAATATAGTGCCACAATATGAGGCTGGGCTAAGTACTAGATTAAAAGATAGGCCTAAAATATTATTGATAAAGCATTTTCTGACATCATTTCCTATTTTTTTGGCTCTATCATTCATCATTCAAAACTTATCATTTTTGTCATAGTACTAAGCTTAAATATTGTAATCTAATTTAAAACATTGCTAAACAAACTATTAGATTGGCACAATATTTAGTTAATTGCAAAATTAAGTTATTACTAAGCCTACCACTATCATGAAATAGATATTTTTGTCTACTAGTAGAAAAAACTAATAGACAAAATGAAAAATTTCAGCTTTTAATTTTGCTTATGTCATATTTTCTTAATTTTCAATCATATTTTACATTTGTTTTTATATTTTTAATTATTTATTTTGCAATTTGTCATTTTTGTTTAGTTTTTATAATAAGTACTTTTAAAAGGATTGATAAAAGATTGATAAAATGATTATTTTCATTTTTAGTATATAGGAAGGTTATAAGTGGATAACTTGGCCATTTTTGTATCCTAAGTTCAAACACAATGTATCCTTATATTGGTTGAACCTGAGAATTTTCTATGCCAAGTGTATATAACAAGTAGGATTTATCTTAGTGAGATGCAAAAATATGCCAAAACTTTTTAATACAAAAACCGTTTTTAGATTATAGGCATTATATACTTTCAGTCTACCTAAGTCTAAAATACATAAAGGGACTATGAAAACATTTTACTATTTTAAGTGAAAAATTTGGAACTATAACAATATGTTCCTATGATTCTATGCAATTGTATACCTTTTCTAACTTAATGGCATTTATGCAGACCCTAAATTATCTATTATTAAATAATTTATATATTGTTTTACATACCAATTTTTTATAATTCCTAGGATTTCAAAATTATTATCTATTGTAACATTAGAATGTATATGCTTATGCAAATTCTTTAAATCAAAGAGACTCAGGTCATAGCAATAGGGAGATAGTATATACAGCATAGAAATGTCTATGCCATTGCTGCACAAGCAAGATATGCTTTTCTCACATGGTCATACTATGGATATCAGCCAGTATGCACTATGTAACAATGTATATTATATATATATGCTGAGAAACATTATTGCACATTGATCAATATATAGTATTAAAATATAAAGAAAAAAGTAGAGATGTTGGTGTTTTATTTAATTTTGTACTTTTTGACTAATTTTAAGTTTGACATCTAAGTTGCATTTAGAGATTGACAGTAATAATGGTCACAATCACAAAAACCATGATCACAAGAAAAAAATACTCATAGTCTTTTGCCTATTATAATTTATGAATTTTGAGAATTAAAATAATTTTCAAGTCATAGCACAACCAAAGTAAACTAAAATTGCAACAAATTAGCACAGATAAGCTTAAATATCAATAAAAATTATTAGGCTTGGTAGTATTAATAGTAATAGTTCTGTTTAAATTAAAATATGTACTAGTGCTATGCCTTTATAATAGTATACTCGAATGTTCTTTCAATAACTGTATATTCGAATCTTTCCTAGAAACTGAATCTACGCGAAACGCTAAATAATAGTTTGTTTTAATGTGCGAAATAAATTGGGGAATTATTTTTTGTTTTAATGGTATGGGAGGGAAACCACTATATATAGGAGTGGTTTTGCGGCAAATATACTCGAACTGTCTTTTACCTGTGAGCAATATTGCGAACAAAATAAGCAGTTCAATCTAAACCTTTCAAAGTCTTCCGAGTTGAATAAACGACTTATTTATTTGCAAAGTCTGAGAAACGATTCTAAGAGATCTGCTAAGAAAAGGGAATCGGGGGATAATTCGCAGAAGTATTAAGAGAGGCGCCGTGACCCTCTAGTCTTGGTAACGCCCGATTAGGACTATTCACTAATACATATACCAGTACTAGACCGCTCAGGCCATAAGCTACCAGAACGCTACCAGAAGGCAAGCCATAAGCTACCAGAATGCTACCAGAAAGCAGGCCATAAGCTACCAGAACGCTACCAGAAGGCAAGCCATAAGCTACCAGAATGCTACCAGAAATGCTACTAAGAACGCTACCCAGAAATATTTAAATGAAATTCTAAGAAATAGTTAGGGAGTAAAAACAAGTATAATCAGGATAACTGTAGTTGGCAAACAGGAATAACCCCTGTTACAACTTAGTGGCAATAGAGGGATAATTTGAAGGGACAGAAGTAAGCCCTGCGACAACTTTATAATATAAAAAATTGGTAATCAGCATAGGTTTTAGCCTACTTTGACAAAAGAATTTTTGGCAAAAGTCATAATGTTGAAAAATACTTTTGCAATGACTATTTTGTCTAAAGCTGACCATTTCAGTGAAAAATTTATTCTAAGCTTTGCTAAAGAGTTTTTTGCTCTAGAAGAAAGTTAAAACCAAAATGACGAACTTTATAAATACTAATTTTATCATGACATGTTTTTGTTTTGTCACAATTAAATTCAGGGCCTAGTTGTTTTATGCTTTTCCTATTTTTTTTCTAATTCCTTTCCTTTCCTATTTCCTATCTTTCCATTATGCCATAATGAAAAGATGCCTTTCCATTATGGCAAAATTTCAAAGTACAATTTTAAGAGCCTGGATAATCTGAAAAACCACAACTTCATCATCCCTAATCTATTGACTACATATTGATAGATTGCATGTACATAACACAGCTACAAACTAAGTCATGAGTTTTTTAATTTTCTAACTGCAAATAATTTGCAGCAATGAACAATTTATTAAAACTTCAATCACCAAAGTGGTAGGCCTATATTTGCAATATATATATGTATGATATGTGCTCACAGTGGTTGGTAGCACCATGCAATACCCTTTTGCCTTTCTGATCTGCAACCAGAAATCAGATACTGTCATTAAAATCCTGCAGGAGAGAATCTTTAGTGAGTACAGACAGTGCCACTGGATTCTTACCAATAATGGTAAAACATTCTCCAGCAGGCAGTTCAAGGCTTTTTGTGAACTCCATAATGTCAAGCAGACATTCACTACCCCTTATCATGCCCAGAGCAATAGCTTGGTAAAAAGGTTCAATAAGCAGATAAAGTCTATTATTACCTGCCTTATCAAGAAAGTCCATAATAACTGGGATCTGATGATTCCAGTTGCGCTAGTTGCTGTCCAAACCAGTGTCAATCAGACAACAGGTTTCACACCCTATTTCCTGTTATTTGGAAGGGAAGCTGTGTTACCTATGGACAATCAAATCAAGGACTCAAAGCACTACGCAGGCTATCCATCCTATAATGTGAAACTTGTAAAAAAGAAATTGGAGAAGGTGATAAACCAAGGACAGACTGCTGCTGAAACTAGCAAACAGCCAAAAGAAGTACCGTTAGGAAGTTTAGTGCTTATTAATAACCTGCAACTAGATAACGAGGAGTCGCATAAAATCCATAGACAGCGAAGATTAGCATACCGAGTTTTGAAGCAAATTTCAGAGGTAGTATTCAAGGTGCAGAAGGAAGAAGAAGGAAAGCTAATAGGAATAGAGTTGTTAGTGCATAGGGACAACTTAGCTCTAGTGCCAAATTCAGTTAAAGAAATTGCCGCCAGCTAGTTAGACAAAACTGCGACTGCGAGAGAGCCTAAAGTTAAAGGAAGCCAGCGCAGTACCACAGAAGCAAAAGTTAAGGAAAGCTACCCCCGGAGGGAAGAGATGGAAGAAGAAGAATCAGAAGATAAAGACCGCCTGAATTGGCAAAATCAGAGCAAGACAGTGAAGGCAAAGATGGAGCATCAAGTGAGTCAGATAGTGAGATCTTTGAAGAAGAAGGCAATGATAACAAAGAAGCAGAACTGACACAAGAGGAAGAGAGAGAAGAGCTCAAACCTGAGCAAGAGCCCATTGAGATTACTAAAGAGGCGCCTAGGCTTGTAGTCAGATAAAGCCCCCGAATAGGTGCTCATGCTACCTGAAGAGGCTGATTATGGTATGGCACCTATTGCCTAATCTGACCTATTGAGAGATGAGAAACAGGAGAAAGGGTGCGCACAGGCGCAAAGGCTAGGGGAGCAATCCCATTGGAAGAGAGGAGTGGTGTGAGGAGAGCCAATGAGAGCACAACATTGGGAAATTGGCTGTCTAAGCAAATCAGAGATCACAATCTATCCCAGGATCCCCCCTGGGAGAGGCCTATATAAGCGAGACCCCTGAGCCCCGGAAGCCATTCATATTTCCTAGAGAAGCCGAGAATTTTGGATAAGTATGAGCAATCAAGGAGAAGACGAATTCTTCCTGCTCAATGAGCTACTAAGCTTTAACAATCCGTATGATCTCCAAGAGGAGATAGTGGTAACAACTGCTGAACCTGGCGCAGCTGTGAATGCCAAACATGGCTCAGCTACTGCCGAATCTGGCTCAGCTACTGCCAAATCTGGCCCAGCTATGGCTGTCGACCCAGGTGCAGCTGCGACCGCCAACGTGGGTGCCGCCACTATAGTCAATCTGGGCACCTCCGGATCAGCCGAGGCAGCCGCAGTTGCTGAAGCAGACACCCTTGACAATCGGAGCACAGTCCCAAAATGGCCACCATTTGTGGCAATAGGGATCTGGAGGCTCCCGAAAGGCAGCCCACCATGCCCGCCAAGCCCGAAGCACGCCTGAATTCAGTAGTGAAGCGAATTGGGTTGCCGGTTTGGGCTCTGGTGCAGCCAAAGAAACCTGCTACAACGAGAATCCTAGTGTCTCAGGCAGCTGAAAGTTGGGCTGCTCTTTTACAGCGGCAAGCGAATTGAGTTCTTGAAAATCCCAATGTTGCTAGAAGGAACCCCAAAGCGGCTAGCTCTGCGGTGATGCTGTGCCTTGGCCCCGCGGTCAGGAGGATCCTGCCAAAATCACAGCAACAGCCGCCGGCGCAACAGCCATTGCCCAGGGGACGTTTGGCTAGGCAGAGATTGTTGGCGCAGCAAGAGACAGCGACGGTCCCCTACACGGCAGTAGCAGCAGCAAAAGCCACCGGTGCAACCGCTGCAGCAGCCGCCACACCCACAGCTGATGCCGCAACCGCCGCAGCAGCTGCCATACCCACAGCAGCAGCCGATGCCACAATTACCGCAGCAGCCACCGCACCTACAGCCACAGCTGGCATTGCAACCACCACAGTAGCCAATGCCGCAACTGCTGCAGTAGCCGCCGCACCCGCAGCCACTGCTACAACAGCCGTCAACATATCCAAAATAGCTACAACCACAACAATGGCCGCTGCTATACCAGCAGCCTCTGCAATAGCCACCATAGCCACAGCCAATGTGGCTCCAGCCATCGCAACCGCAACTTCAGCAGTCTTTTCAACAACCACTTCATGTCACAGCCGTTGCCGCAATCTGCCTGCGGCATGACCCAACCTTAATATCAGCAGCAGCCTGGACGAAAGCCATTTCCACACCCCATTGACAAGAATGAACTAGGTGCCAATCTTAGTCAGGTGCTAAGTGAGATGCCGGAAGTGCGCCATGCCCATTTTAAGAAAATGATTGCGATGATAAAGTCCTATCTCATGAGGATAACCAATGTCAGGCTGGACCAGGCTTTGGCACAGAGAGCTCATGTCCAGCCAATACTCAACCTGCTAAGCAATGACTATTCGCAGGAGCAAGCGATTGCCACCTGGAGGCGAGCAGTCACCTATATGCTACAGGCGCTACGAATGGCAGGACAACCGTATTACGCCACCCTACTCCAGATAGAGATAAGGTGGATGGCCAAAATCCTAGGCTAAGGACGACAGCCACTGCCAGAGGAATTTGAGATGGAATGATGTAGAATTGCGAGATGAACTGATCATTACAAACGCATGCCTATCCCATTTATTATCTTTGTGTTTATGTTGCTTTTTATTGAATATCCTATGGTGCTATTTCATCCTATGGTGTTTTCCTTTGAATATCTTATAATAACTTTTGCAACTATGTGCCTACACCGCGCTACCTTTTTCTTTGTGCACGCATTCACCATGTGCTTATTTTTAGGACTAAAATTCTGTGCATTAATACTTACTTTGCTTGCCCATTTGCCAATCGCATATGCTCCTTTTTATACATGTTATTCTGCACATGTTATAGTCATTTTTGCTTTTAACAATGCACTTTTGTCATATATTACTGTTAGTAGACACCTTCAGCATTGAATAATTTTAGCATCAATTAATTTCTCACTCATACTTTTATTCAAAATTAATTGCTAGAAAAGCCAGTTGATGTAGGCCCAATTTAAATTTTTGCATCACTATGGAAACATAACTTGGAAAATAATATTTTTGTTTAAATGAATCTGGTCCCCCACCCTAATTTTAGTATAAATATACAGGAGTTTTGCACCCAAAGAGGCGACCAAGCTTTTTACTCGATCTTGAATTCAGAGGTGATTTGCTTAAGAAAATTAGAGGTGTTCAAGCCTTCCCTATTTGTCAAAAGCTGAGAGCAACTGCTCATTGGGCAAAGGTGGAATCTACTAAGAGTATCAGACTAACAGTCTACAAGCCAATAAGCGGACCCACAAAGAATGGAGGCGTGATCAGCCAATAGACAAAGGAGAATTATCCCAATGGCTATTTCGAATCGAACAGCCAATGACAAGTTGTGAATGACATAAGCAAATCTGTAGACAGGAAACCAGAATTCACCAGGCACCCTCGGTCCATTAGAGAAGCTGCTTTTTAGGACTTAGTCACCCCCTTAGCTAAACAATGTCTTGCTGCTCAGGCACTGTGCACTACCAGGGCAATCCGTACTTATATGAAAGCCCATAGTTCTAACCTTGTAACTTAGTAATTCTAGGAATTCTAACTGGTTCAAATGGCCAGCTTATACATAAACCTTTAAAATTATAAAACTCACTCCAGGATACTCAAGAGCTTTGTAGCATCAGCAGGATAAGTTAAAATTAAAAATAAAATCCTCTAACAACTTGGTAACAACCGTAGGATTGTGATAGGGCAGAAAGAACCCCTAGAACATATAGCCCATCTTTTTGCCAAACTGGTCACTTTCTTTTGCCAAAATGTACATCTATTGAAACTTAAAATTCATTTTTGCCAAAGTGTCTTTTGCAAAAAAATCTTTTGCTGAAATAGGTTGCACCTGATTTATGCATGGTCTAGTTCCCATAGTTTGGAATATCCTAAATGTGTGCCGGACTAAAATCTCCTACAATTTATTTGGTATGCCAGTGTACACCAATTTTTTATAACCCAAATTATAATTCTAAGAAAAAACACTTGAGGCTTATTATAAAATTTTGTTTTTTCTAATATTGTGCTGCACCAATTGACCTTTTTTGCTTGTTCATTTTACTTTTTTGCCTTTTCGCTTTCAAAAAAATTACTTTCTATTTGAATTTGCTTTTATTTCATAATTTTATTCTATAATTGCAGGAACATGTTTGCCACTTTTTTATTATCTATTCTTATACACCAAATAGGGTCTAGTATGCCAGATTAAAAAAAATAATATGTTAAGATACCAAGTATTTCACAAAAGTCATGGGTGTATGTTAGATTAATCCGGTATGCCACCTTTCTTCTAGACTTTGGAGTAGGCCCAATGGTCTAGTTTTAATGACACAAAAAATCATGGTTGGTTGATCCCTAAAACAGAATAACATTGCAAAATGTGAAATCTATAGCTATTAACAGCATCTATAGCTATCTATATAAATTGCAGAATGACTACAGATTCTATTAACTTTAAGAAAAATGCAAATGCAAGATAGCTAAATGTCTAAGGCTAAAATGCAGTATGAACTATTATATTACAACAATAAAGTCTTCAAAATTTGACCAAATTGCTAAAGAGAAAATTATGATAATATTTTCAACACCCATCATTAGCCATATTTTTCATGAGACTGAGAGAACCTAGGCACCTATACTTACATTTTTTATAGGCCTACATATTTTATTTAGTCCAAAGTTGTGAAGACAAAAACAACAATAATATTGAAATGACAGTTGACAATGCCCTATCTATAGGCCTAGTAAAACTTGTACAAGACTACAATTGCAAAACAGCAATGCTAGCATAGTACATTGTCATTTGTCAATACTACTTACAATACAATAATGGTAGGGCCTACACCACGTCACCACCTAGCCTGAAGCCACTAGTTTTTGACTTTTTGTTGATTAAATTGACTCAATCTAGGCCCTATCTAAATCTAGTGAATCCAATAATAAGCTTTAAATGGCTAGCACGTGCAGAATTCACACATGAACTAAGACTGTATAAATGGCAATGCAAAACGCACAAGTGCCTTGTCAGTTTCAATTCAATGTCGTCGTATGTAAACAAATCAATGTGAATTTATAGCGGCAACAATCGAAGGCTTGGGCCTTTTCATATTGCTTGTTCTGGTTCCAGAACCAGAACCAATTTGTGAAGTATAACTTTTTGTCTCCATAACTAGAGGGAGATACGTGCTATAAAGTTTTTATTATTGAATGACAATCGCCAAAAAGAAAGTGAAAAATTGTGCTGAGGTTGTTAAGGCAGTCAAACATACAACAGAATTAAATAGTTATACTCCTGTTTTTCTTGGAAGATCCGAACCGATTCTGATTCTGGAATTGGTAATATGAAAAGCCTCCTTGATATTAATAAACACCAAGACACTTAAAAAAATAATATCAGATTGGGCAAATATTTCTACCAAAGTTATAAAACATGTTTTAAAGTGTACTACACAAGGTAGAAAGCTAAATATTAGTTTTTAAAAAATAAAAACAAGTAGCAGAATCTCAATGAAACATAGAAACTTGATCTGGAGTTTGTTATTATAAAACGATGTGTACTTAACCTAATCCAATCGAATTTGCTATTGATGTTAACGGTAATTTAAAAGTTCTTACAGGCCAAAAAGTATGGCCCAATTTTTTTTGCCCACGCGGCTGAGAGGGGCATGCATGCCCCCCTTGCACTAGGATCCAACACTGATTGGAATCCAGCAGCCAGGCCTTCCTACGGGAAATCTGGTCGGAATCCAACGACCTATGGTACATGTATATGCAGACCAATTAACTTAATCCCGTCAAATTCCAACCGTCGAATTCCGACCAAATTTTGCGGAGCACAAGTCTGACTGGATTCCGATGAAGTATTCAGATGACTAGCTGCAGCATGTTTTTTCATGCAGCGGTTCTCATCATTTGGCGCGAATTCGGCAAAACAATTTTGTGCAAAGTGACTTGATATTCGTTTGCTGAAAATTAAAGAATTTTTTCTAAAGTTAAGATTCTCGCGAGAATTAGTCAGCTTTATATGTACGCCAAAGACTCAACCCTTACAGAGATAGCAAGCTACAGGCGTCCAATTCGGTTAATTAATTTCGTATTAAATGCAGTACATGTATCACGTACAAGTTTAGTTATACCTGCTGTACATTTTGAACGCGTACGACCGAATCTGTAAGACTCCTCCTCAGGTCAAAAAAATCATTCGAATTCTTAAAATGTGTACATTTCAGCAAATGAAAACACACTTCGATCTCAGCAAAGCTTGCAATTACGCTTACACACCTATGAATAGCTACCTTAGCTTGAGTCCTGCTGTGGCTCACTCTCGATCCCTTGAAAAACAGAGCTCAAGCGTGTACACGTACGAGTATACGACGCTGCTTTGTTAGAATTTAATTCAATTAGTTGGACTTGAAAAAGCAATTTCTGCTGCAATTTTATAAAGCCGCGCACACCACTATCACAATTCACAAAGTGCATAATGCGCATGTACACGTCGGAGTTACCCAAAAATGACTTTATTCTGTGGCAAGTTTGTAAAATTTATATGCTTTAGCACGTGTATGACGCTATTATATGTATGATTTTCCAGACAATAGGACAAATATACCAAAAATTATTTTCAAAAAGCATTTCTAAAAAGTACGCGCAAAAGTGAAAGTCCGCAACAATTAAATCATATTCATAAACATTTCGAAAAGCAAGTGCTCATTTTACATTAGTCTGAATATTTACTGTGAAAGATATCTCCTGACTGTTAAAAACTGAATTGCAAACAATGAATTATAGTTTTCCACACGATTACTGCTAAGTGTTTGGCGTAGCCGCTGGCATCAGCTCATCTCGTCGCCTCAGATAGTCACGCAGCAGAGCGTTTTGTTCAAGCAGATCGTCCTGAAAGACGGCCAGAAACCCCGTCTCCTTAGTCTGTTTTGACTCGTCCAATTCCTCGTCAACCAGAACAGACTCGGTGTCCATGGCTTCGTTATCCCCGGCGTCGTCGTCCATTTCCTGCTGTTCCAGTTTCGAACCGGACACGATTATAAAACTTCGGACAGTGTCCGGGTCTTCATCCGTTGCGTCTGCTCGAGAAGATTGTTGACATGGATACAGGGTATTTAGAGATTTGTATAGGATAATATAGAAAACTGTAGGAATTGAAATACCACAGCAGTGATCCTTGTAAAATTCTAAGTTTTGCGTTGCGAGATTTCCCATTTTTATGAACTTAGTTATACGAGTAAAGTTACGAACTCTGGCTGAATTATGAAATCTGGATTATGAAACCTTGATTATGAAGCTTGGATTATGAAACCTTGATTATGAAGCCTGGATTATGAAACCTTGATTATGAAGCTTGGATTATGAAGCCTGGATTATGAAGCCTGGATTATGAAATCTGGATTATGAAACCTTGATTATGAAGCTTGGATTATGAATCCTGGATTATGAAGCCTGGATTATGAAATCTGGATTATGAAACCTTGATTATGAAGCTTGGATTATGAAGCCTGGATTATGAAGCCTGGATTATGAAATCTGGATTATGAAACCTTGATTATGAAGCTTGGATTATGAAGCCTGGATTATGAAGCCTGGATTACGAAGCCTGGATTATGAAATCTGGATTATGAAACCTTGATTATGAATCTTGGATTATGAAGCCTGGATTATGAAGCCTGGATTATGAATATGAAATCAGCATAATGAAACGTACATGTATATTGTCAGACATCGATTACGAAGTCTATTACGAAAGGAGGATTATGTAATCGGATTATGAACTCAGAGCTATGACATCATAGTTATGAACTATTGAGTATGAAAAATAGAACTATAAAGTTTAAATTATTAAATGTAAACAATAAAGTTGAATCTATTCAATAGAAAAGCGTTAACTGACAACTAGAAAATTTTGTTTACCAAACATTTCGTTCAACTTGGTCCGCATGTCAGTGCTGCATTTGCGCATCTGCCTAGCGGCTGCCGCAGCGCCGCAGTCACCGCCCATGACTGGGCCACCGCTGCGAGACATCGCCGACTGATGAACTCCATCGAAGGCTGCACAGATCCGCCTGCGGTTTTGCAGAGTGTGACGAGAACCTGCGGGCACTGGCGAGAGTGATTGAGGCAGTTCAGCGACTCAGTTTAGGCAACTCAGCGACTCAGTTTAGGCAACTCAGCTACTCAGTTTAGGCAATTCAGCTACTCAGTTTAGGCAACTCAGCTACTCAGTTTAGGCAATTCAGCTACT
Source organism: Macrostomum lignano (assembly GCA_002269645.1). NCBI lineage: Eukaryota > Metazoa > Platyhelminthes > Macrostomidae > Macrostomum > Macrostomum lignano. The sequence continues at coordinate 65,425 of NIVC01003176.1, forward strand.
CAGTTTAGGCAACTCAGCTACTCAGTTTAGGCAATTTAGCTACTCAGTTTAGGCAACTCAGCTACTCAGTTTAGGCAATTCAGCTACTCAGTTTAGGCAACTCAGCTAACTCAGTTAAGCTACTCAGAGAACTCAGCTACGGAGTTCAGAGAACTCAGCTACAGAACTCAGAGAACTCAGCTACGGAACTCAGAGAACTCAGCTACGGAACTTAGAGAACTCAGCTACGGAACTCAGAGAACTCAACTACGGAACTCAGAGAACTCAGCTACGGAGTTCAGAGAACTCAGCTACGGAACTCAGAGAACTCAGCTACGGAACTCAGAGAACTCAACTACGGAACTCAGAGAGCTCAGCTACGGAATTCAGAGAACTCAGCTACGGAACTCAGAGAACTCAGCTACGGAATTCAGAGAACTCAGCTACGGAATTCAGAGAACTCAGCTACGGAACTCAGAGAACTCAACTACGGAACTTAGAGAACTCAGCTACGGAACTCAGAGTGCTCAGCTACGGAATTCAGAGAACTCAGCTACGGAACTTAGAGAACTCAACTACAGGTCACATCGAAAAACAACAGACCTTCGGGAACTTTGACGTGTTTCACCGCTCTGACGGGCCGATTCTGCAGTCGAACAGCAAAGCTGTTAAAAACCCCTGAGCCGAAGCACTCCGACACCAGAAAGTGACCTCCGCCGGTGCCCAGAGCGAATCGTTTCGAATTCAAAGCGCACAGGGCGGTTACCCGAGCATCGATGTCGCTGATTGGCTGGCCAATCAGTTGCGAGATCAATTGCTGCGCGTTGATTGGCTGTCGCAGCTCGTTGCCGTGCTTGTCCATCACATGGACTCGATTGTCATTTCGAAGGGTCAGAAAGATCGACTTTCGTGTGCAGGCCAGGCAGTAGATACTGCCGGCTCCACCGCGGCTGGAAGTTTATTCATTTAGAGGCATGGCTATGGTGTTGCTATGGTGTTGCTATGGTGTTGCTATGGCGTTTCTATGGTGTTGCTATGGTGCTTCTAAAATGTTGCTATTGTGTTGCTATGGCGTTGCTATGGCGTAGCTATGGCGTTTCTATGGTGTTGCTATGGTGATTCTTTGGCGTTGCTATGGTGTTGCTATGGTGTCTTCATGGCGTTGCTATTGTTTTGTTATGTTTGCTATGGGGTTTCTGCGTCATTCCTCAGGGAACTACAGTTACTATGGCGATGCTACGATCTTCCTATGGTACTATACCGTTGCTAGGGGGTTGCTATGGTATTTCTACGATAACTGTTACAATGTTGCTTCGAGTTTCTATGGCATTCCTTTGGTATTGCAAAATGGTACTATGAAATTGCTAGATGGTAGCTATGGTGTTGCTAAGGTGTTGCTATGGTATTTCTATTAGCTGTTATGGCTAGTTTTTTCTGACACTTCAATTATATTGTAATTGTATAATATATCGATAAAGTCGCCACGGGGATGCAGATGTCATTTGCAACCCAGCTGCAAAAGCAACAAAGACTAATGCCCACCTGGTATTGAACTGTCTCAGCATCTCCCAGTTCCATCTGCCCAGCACAGCGTCACCGGAAGTCTCCCTGCTCTCAGCTGGCTGCTGCTGCTGCACTGAGCTGGCCTTTATCGGTTCCGTTGAGTCGCGTCTCAAGCTTAAACTGAACAGTTTTGAGCCCTTGGCAACTAGGAGCTTGTTGTTCTTCGTTGGCTGTAAACGGTGAATCGGAGCTCGCTCGTTGTCAGGCGAGAGAAAGGCTACAGGTGTGGCCTCTTTGAACTGCGATGTGATCGAAGCAAGTTTTTTTCGTTTAGTTGTCCATGACTCAGCGATACAGCTATCCCACTCAGTGATACAGCTAATCCACTCAGTGATACAGCTATCCCACTCAGCGATACAGCTAATCCACTAAGTGATACAGCTATCCCACTCAGTGATACAGCTAATCCACTCATTGATACAGCTATCCCACTCAGCGATACAGCTAATCCACTCAGTGATGCAGCTATCCCACTCAATGATACAGGTATCCCACTCAGCGATACAGCTAATCCACTCAGTGATGCAGCTATCCCACTCAATGATACAGGTATCCCACTCAATGATACAGATATCCCACTCAGTGATACAGATATCCCACTCAATGATACAGATATCCCACTCAGTGATACAGATATCCCACTCAATGATACAGATATCCCACTCAGTGATACAGATATCCCACTCAATGATACAGCTATCCCACTCAGTGATACAGCTATCCCACTCAGCGATACAGCTAATCCACTCAGTGATACAGCTATCCCACTCAATGATACAGGTATCCCACTCAATGATACAGATATCCCACTCAGTGATACAGATATCTCACTCAATGATACAGATATCCCCCTCAGTGATACAGCTATCCCAGTCAGCAATACAGCTAATCCACTCAACAATACAGCTATCCCATTCAGTGATACACCTAATCCACTTAGCAATAAAGCTAATACACTCAGCGATACTGAAATGTTTTACCTTGAGCAGTTTGTCTCGGTGTAAAATTGCAATTTCTCCGTTAGCTAATCCAAACAGAATCAGACGGTACTTTTCGTTTGGACTAAAATTTTTGTAAAAATTATTCTTCATTAGCGTATATAGTCATCTCTAAAACTTTTTTGCATTAGTTTATCTACAGCCAAAAAACTGGACCGACCTGAATTCCGTGATGCTAACAACAGCATCAGGCATTAGATTATTGATTGCTAAGCAAATTTTGTTGTGAGCAAAATCGTACAGGTGAACTTGGCCCCAAACTGTGCCAACAATGGCCATGCCGCCTATTAGGGCCATAGATAGGGCGCGACGACCACGGATTGTAAGGCTCTGCGGGGTTGTGGGTAAAGGAGGCAGGAGTTGAGGCTGGTGTGCGGGTCAGAGATCTGTGGGGGTTGTGGGTAAAGGGGGCAGGAGTGGAGGCTGGTGTGCGGGTCAGAGATCTGTGGGGGTTGTGGGTAAAGGGGGCAGGAGTGGAGGCTGGTGTGTGGGTCAGAGATCTGTGGGGGTTGTGGTAAAGGGGCAGGAGTTGAGGCTGGTGTGCGGGGCAGAAATCTGTGGGGGTTGTGGGTAAAGGGGCAGGAGTGGAGGTTGGTGTGCGGGGCAGAGATCTGTGGGGGGTTGTAGGTAAATGGGGCAGGAGTGGAGGCTGGTGTGCGGGGCAGAGATCTGTGGGGGGTTGTGGGTAAAGGGGGCAGGAGTGGAGGCTGGTGTGCGGGGCAGAGATCTGTGGGGGTTGTGGGTAAAGGGGGCAGGAGTGGAGGCTGGTGTGCGGGGCAGAGATAAGTGGGGGCTGTAGGGGACAGTGTTAGGGTTTGAAATCAGACAGCCTCACCGAGACAGAATCGGAATAGAGCTTAGTGTGCACCATTTCGATGGAGTTGATTCCGCTACAAGCGCAAACAATGTCGACGCCGTTGCTGCCTCCTACGCTGCCGCCGCCGCCGCTTCCACTGCCGAGCTTTGGTCGGTTCAAACCGGGACTCCTGGCGACCATGCAGTCGACTCCGTGCCTGGCGCTCACCTGAATCCAGGCGCGCAAGCACAGGAACTCGGGACGGCAGAGTGCGGCGAGAACTTCACTAGCGGCCGGTCGCTTGTTCGGCTCTCGTCGGATTAAACAACGATTAATAATTAGCTCAAGGTGCGGCCAATCGGGGCAGCCTTTTTTAAATAGCGGATCGATGCTGGTGGCCTGCGGTGGTAGCGGAGTGGCGTTCGAGTTTCGCAAGTGAATTTGGTGTCTAATTGAGGGGTGGCTGAGGTGTGGCTGTCTAGCGGAGTGAGGTGGCTGTCTAGCGGAGTGAGGTGGTTGTCTAGCGGAGTGGGGTGGCTGTCTAGCGGAGCGAGGTGGTTGTCTAGCGGAGTGGGGTGCTGACTACCGGAGTGGGGTGGCTGTCTACCGGAGTGGGGTGGCTGTCTACCGGAGTGGGGTGGTTGTCTACCGGAGTGGGGTGGTTGTCTAGCAAACCTTCAGCGTAGCCTCGTCGAACTCGTCTCGAAAGCAGGAGTTTTCAAAAGGGTGCCGGCCGTTAGTGACGATGCCGTATAGTACAATCCCCAGCGAGTAGACGTCTGCGGAGAGTCCGTAGACCTCCCCGTTGATCACTTCGGGGGCGCGGTAGCCGGGGGTGCCCTCAGGCTGGGAAAATCCATAAGGCGTGGCGAATCGCGAGATGCCATAGTCTGAGAGCTTCACGTTCACCTGTTTTTGGTTGGGATCAGTCAGTTGATGGTAAGCTTGTCAATCTACCAAATTGTCAATCCAATAGAAACAATGTATCAATACTAACCGTTTTTTTAATCTAACTAACTAACTAACTAACTGACTAACTAACTAACTAACTAACTAACTAACTAACTAACTAACTAACTAACTAACTAACTAACTAACTAACTAACTAACTAACTAACTAACTAACTAACTAACTAACTGACTAACTAACTAACTAACTAACTAACTAACTCACTAACTAACTAACTAACTCACTAACTAACTAACTAACTAACTAACTAACTAACTAACTAACTGACTAACTAACTAACTAACTAACTAACTGAATAACTAACTAACTAACTAACTAACTAACTAACTAACTAACTAACTGACTAACTAACTAACTAACTAACTGACTGACTAACTAACTAACTAACTAACTAACTAACTAACTAACTGACTAACTAACTAACTAACTAACTGACTAACTGACTAACTAACTAACTAACTAACTCACTAACTAACTAACTAACTAACTAACTAACTAACTGACTAACTAACTAACTAACTAACTAACTGAATAACTAACTAACTAACTAACTAACTAACTAACTAACTAACTAACTAACTGACTAACTAACTAACTAACTAACTGACTGACTAACTAACTAACTAACTAACTAACTAACTAACTAACTAACTAACTAACTAACTAACTAACTGAATAACTAACTAACTGACTAACTAACTAGCTAACTAACAAACTAACTAACTAACTAACTAACTAGCTAACTGACTAACTAACTAACTAACTAACTAACTAACTAACTAACTAACTAACTAACTAACTAACTAACTAACTAACTAACTAACTAACTAACTAACTAACTAACTAACTAACTAACTAACTAACTAACTGAATAACTAACTAACTGACTAACTGACTAACTAACTAACTAACTAACTAACTAACTGACTAACTAACTAGCTAACTGACTAACTGACTAACTAACTAGCTAACTGACTAACTAACTAACCATCTGACTAACTGACTAACTAACTAACTAGCTAACTGACTAACTAACTAACCATCTGACTAACTAACTAACTAACTAACTAACTAGCTAACTAACTAACTAACTAACTAACTAACTAACTAACTAACTAACTAACTAACAACCAACAGGCAACTAAAAGAGCATCAATCAGGCTAGTCCATCAAACCGATTACTCACCACAGTCCGCTCAGTAGACAGGCTGAACACAAGCACATTGTCCAGTTTCAAATCCCTATAGATGATGGATCGCTGGTGCAAGAACGCCAGGCCTTGGGTGACCTGGTGCATCAGCCGGTGCTGCAGGCCTCTGTCGCGGATTCGTTTCTGCTGCAACAACTGGTGCAGGGCGCCCATGGGTGCCAGCTCCAGCACCAGCTGGTAGGGCCGGCATCCCACAGCCAGCATCCGGACCAGTGCCGGGTGATCCAACCGGCTGAGGATGCCGCTTTCCTGGCGCAACAGCCGGTAGGTTGGGGTATCCCCGGTTGCTAGGCTGAAAATCTTCACTGCGCACGGGCCGCCGTTGTATTCGGCTCGGTAGACAGAACCGAAGGAGCCCTTTGGGGGGTTGCAGATTTCAATAGGTCTTGCGTGGGTCAATGCTTAGATGCTAAATGCTAAATGTTTGCGCCTGTTTGCGCCACTTTTGAAACTAATTCGGCGCCACTTTTTGATACTAATTCGGCGCCACTTTTTGATACTAATTCGGCGCCACTTTTTGATACTAATTCGGCGCCAGTTTTGATACTAATTCGGCGCCACTTTTTGATACTAATTCGGCGCCAGTTTTGATACTAATTCGGCGCCACTTTTTGATACTAATTCAGCGCCACTTTTAGAAACTAATTCGGCGCCAGTTTTTTATACTAATTCGGCGCCAGTTTTTTATACTAATTCGGCGCCAGTTTTGATACTAATTCGGCGCCACTTTTCGATACTAAATCGGCGCCAGTTTCAATACGATTTCGGCGCCACTTTTTGATACTAGTTCGATGCTGTGCAACAATCAATCAATAATTTCATAAATCATAGCAAACATCAGACATTCGCACCTGTCCCAGCAGGTGGTCCTGAGTCTGCACCAGCTCCAATCTGTTGCTATCCAACTGCAACCTAGCCGGCAAATCGCTCAACGTAACATCCGGCGCCAGACTGCTCAACGGCACGAGCTCGGGATGTCCGGTCTCGGCAAACCTTGGACACCGGATTGCCTCCGCGATGCCAGCCTCGTTTACAATGTCGTCAAAGCTGAATGTATGAAACACGACAGCGGAAGAGGAACTGCGGGCTTGATGAGGCTGCTGCTGCTGCTGTTGCTGAGACTTTGGCGAGCGAATCTGACAAGAGAATGTTAATTTAGCTCTATTTTTAAGCATTTGTTGAGCGTATTTGTCATTAGATTTCATCAAAATATAAAAGCATAACACTTTCAACCTACTTTGTAAGTAGCAAATAAAGCATCGTTAATTTTAATACTGTATAAAATGATTAAATGTATATTGAACAGTGGGAAATTATGGCAAATTTGATTCGAAAAATAGATTCTGATGGAACGGAAGGGATTTTGATGAGAGGGATGGGATTTTGATGAGAAGGATGGGATCTTGATGAGAAGGATGGGATTTTGATGGGAGGGAAGGGATTTTGATGAGAAAGATAGGATTTTGATGAGAAGGATGGGATTTTGATGGGAGGGAAGGGCTTTTGACGGGAGGGACGGGATTTTGATGAGAAGGACGGGATTTTGATGGGAGGGAAGGGATTTTGATGAGAAGGATAGGATTTTGATGAGAAGGATGGGATTTTGATGGGAAGGATGGGATTTTGATGAGAAGAATGGGATTTTGATGGGAGGGAAGGGCTTTTGACGGGAGGGACGGGATTTTGATGAGAAGGACGGGATTTTGATGGGAGGGAAGGGATTTTGATGAGAAGGATAGGATTTTGATGAGAAGGATGGGATTTTGATAGGAAGGATGGGATTTTGATGAGAAGGACGGGATTTTGATGAGAAGGATGGGATTTTGATGGGAGGGAAGGGATTTTGATGAGAAGGATAGGATTTTGATGAGAAGGATGGGATTTTGATGGGAGGGAAGGGATTTTGATGAGAAGGATAGGATTTTGATGAGAAGGATGGGATTTTGATGGGAGGGAAGGGATTTTGATGAGAAAGATAGGATTTTGATGAGAAGGATGGGATTTTGACGGGAGGGACGGGATTTTGATGAGAAGGACGGGATTTTGATGAGAAGGATGGGATTTTGATGGGAAGGATGGGATTTCGATGGGATGGGATTGTGATAAATAGTTAGTTAATATTTTAATTAAAAATAGAAAGCGCAAATAGTATTCTCAATTAAACGCAAATTAATCGCGCTCAGCATTTAAATAAGATGATTAGCTATTTATTGACGTAATTAGCTGGTTATAGCGAAAGCAATTTATTGTAAATAAAACGTATCGCACTTGGCATGCGTGCCAGTTCCGGATTAACAGCAACATACCAGGTAAAACGTGAAACACAAAGATGGAATGAGAAGCGATTATTATGCAAAAGAATATTAATGAAGCAGGATTGTGTTACAATTCAAGATAATTCTGTTGGCAATAAGTAGTAGTGCGCAGCGATGTAAAAAGCGTTTAAATTATTTTACGAGAAATCATTTGGCTAAGTAACTATAAAACTGCACGCGGAATCAGAGACAGGAATGGGTCAAGGAATCTGACTCAAATGGGTCAAGGGATCTGACCCAAATGGATCAATTGGGTCAAGAATCAGATATGGGTCAATGGGTCACTAATCAGAGATGGGTCAATGGGTCACTAATCAGAGATAGGTCAATGGGTCAAGAATCAGAGATAGGTCAATGGGTCACTAATCAGAGATAGGTCAATGGGTCAAGAATCAGAGATAGGTCAATGGGTCACTAATCAGAGATAGGTCAATGGGTCAAGAATCAGAGATAGGTCAATGGGTCACTAATCAGAGATAGGTCAATGGGTCAAGAATCAGAGATAGGTCAATGGGTCACTAATCAGAGATAGGTCAATGGGTCAAGAATCAGAGATAGGTCAATGGGTCACTAATCAGAGATAGGTCAATGGGTCACTAATCAGAGATGGGTCACAAGGGTCAAGAATCAGAGATGGGTCAATGGGTCACTAATCAGAGATGGGTCAATGGGTCACTAATCAGAGATGGGTCAATGGGTCACTAATCAGAGATAGGTCAATGGGTCAAGAATCAGAGATAGGTCAATGGGTCACTAATCAGAGATGGGTCAATGGGTCACTAATCAGAGATAGGTCAATGGGTCAAGAATCAGAGATAGGTCAATGGGTCAAGAAAAGGAGATTAGGTCAATGGGTCAAGAATCAGAGATGGGTCAATGGGTCACTAATCAGAGATGGGTCAATGGGTCACTAATCAGAGATAGGTCAATGGGTCAAGAATCAGAGATAGGTCAATGGGTCACTAATCAGAGATAGGTCAATGGGTCAAAAATCAGAGATAGGTCAATGGGTCACTAATCAGAGATAGGTCAATGGGTCAAGAATCAGAGATAGGTCAATGGGTCACTAATCAGAGATAGGTCAATGGGTCACTAATCAGAGATGGGTCACAAGGGTCAAGAATCAGAGATGGGTCAATGGGTCACTAATCAGAGATGGGTCAATGGGTCACTAATCAGAGATAGGTCAATGGGTCAAGAATCAGAGATAGGTCAATGGGTCACTAATCAGAGATAGGTCAATGGGTCAAGAATCAGAGATAGGTCAATGGGTCACTAATCAGAGATGGGTCACAAGGGTCAAGAATCAGAGATGGGTCAATGGGTCAAGAATCAGAGATGGGTCAATGGGTCACTAATCAGAGATAGGTCAATGGGTCACTAATCAGAGATGGGTCAATGGGTCAAGAATCAGAGATAGGTCAATGGGTCACTAATCAGAGATAGGTCAATGGGTCAAGAATCAGAGATAGGTCAATGGGTCACTAATCAGAGATAGGTCAATGGGTCAAGAATCAGAGATGGGTCAATGGGTCAAGAAAAGGAGATTAGGTCAATGGGTCAAGAATCAGAGATAGGTCAATGGGTCAAGAATCAGAGATAGGTCAATGGGTCAAGAATCAGAGATAGGCCAATGAGTCAAGAATCAGAGATAGGCCAATGAGTCAAGAATCAGAAATGGGTCAATGGGTCAAGAATCAGAAATGGGTCAATGGGTCAAGAATAAGAGATAGGCCAATGAGTCAAGAATCAGAGATAGGTCAATGGGTCACTAATCAGAGATGGGTCACAATGGGTCAAGAATCAGAGATAGGTCAATGGGTCAAGAATCAGAGATGGGTCAATGGGTCACTAATCAGAGATAGGTCAATGGGTCACTAATCAGAGATGGGTCAATGGGTCAAGAATCAGAGATAGGTCAATGGGTCAAGAATCAGAGATAGGTCAATGGGTCAAGAATCAGAGATGGGTCAGTGGGTCAAGAAAAGGAGATTAGGACAATGGGTCAAGAATCAGAGATGGGTCAATGGGTCAAGAATCAGAGATAGGTCAATGGGTCAAGAATCAGAGATGGGTCAATGGGTCACTAATCAGAGATGGGTCACAATGGGTCAAGAATCAGAGATGGGTCAATGGGTCAAGAATCAGAGATGGGTCAATGGGTCAAGAATCACTGATAGGTCAATGGGTCAAGAATCACTGATAGGTCAATAGGTCAAGAATCACTGATAGGTCAATGGTGAGAATCAAACATTAATTTAAAAGGTCATTGAGGCCAATATATAGGTTAATTATATGCTCACATAAATAACTATTATATAGCATCAGTTTAACAGTTTGCTAAAACAAAACGCGCCGCTTTTTAAATCAGCAATAAAAGGATTAATAAATCGATAAAATCAATATAAATAATCAATAAAGTACAATATAGACATTCTAGGCAGGGGAGGCGGCTATGAAGCCGCTAGGCGCATTGCGCGCTCCCGAGGCATCGTTTACATTCAATCTGGAACAGCAGGCCACGCAGGGGGCGCTCTTCTGCAGAATGCACTCTCCCGTCACCGTGCGGTCGGTCAGGCCCGGGTACCACTCCTCGATCACAACATCGATATTGTCGGCGATCTGGGCTAGCAGGTAGGCGCCGTTAGGGCAGAGCGGGACCTGTCGGATATGGTGGCGGGCAAGGGCGGAGGCATGAGGGGTTCATAACGCCACAACCATGCTCACACATGGTGTACAGCGGTCCTTTGACTTTCTAATCGTCATGCTGTACACGTCAGGTCCCCAAACACCAGGCATTCAGAAATTCAGAACCCCAAACCCTTCTGTTCCCCTCACAATTCCGGCCTCACAAACTTCAGGTCCTCTAAACTTCCGGCCTCATAAAATCTGGTCGCACGAATTCATGACCACTAAATTTCATATTCAAGTTTCCCCAAACTTCAGGTTCCTAAAGATTCAACTTCTCAAACTTCAGGTTCCTAAAACTTCAGGTTCTCAAACTTCAGGTTCCCGAAACTTTAAGTTCGTAAACATTCAGGTTTCCGAAAACTTCAGGTTCCTAAACATTCAGGTTTCCGAAAACGTCAGGTTTCTAAAACTTCAGGTTCCCAAAACTTCAGGTTCCTAAAAATTCAGGTTTCCGAAAACTTCAGGTTCTCAAATTTCAGGTTCTTAAACTTCAGGTTTCTAAAGATTCAGGTTCCCAAAACTTCACGTTTATAAATATTCAGGTTTCCGAAAACTTCAGGTTTCTAAAATTTCAGGTTCCCGAAACTTCAGGTTCCTAAACATTCAGGTTTCCGAAAACTTCAGGCTCTCAAATTTCAGGTTCCTAAACTTCAGGTTCCTATAGATTCAGGTTCCCAAAACTTCAAAACTTCAGGTTCCTAAAACTTTAGGTTGCCAAACTTCAGGTTGCAAAAAATCAGGTCCCCAAAAGCTTCGGGTTCTCAAATCTGTTGGTTCCCAAAACTTCAGGTTTAAAGCTTTCCAGGTTCTCAAATCTGTTGGTTCCCAAAACTTCAGGTTTAAAGCTTCAGGTTCTCAAACTTTATTCTCACACACAAATCCCAAACGATCTCAGACCTGCAGCTGAAGTCCCTCTCCGCCCTCGGGGGTGGCCTCCTCGAAGGTTTGCAGCAGAAAGAAGGCCTCGTCGTAAGAGGCAGCTGTGGCGGCGGCGGCGGCGGTTCCAGTCGCCGGAGGCTGCCAGCAGGCAAACATGACCCGCTTGCCCATCTTCAGGATGCTGGGAGCGCAGGGTGATGGAGCTGCGGTCGATGACGACGAGGAGGAGGTTCCGAGGTCTAGCTGGGTGCATGGCGCGGGGTAGATCTCGTCAATGATGTTGTAGAGGCGAGCCACAAGGCGAGGCCAGAATCCAATGGGGATGAAAGGCATCTGATACAGACGGGTGACCAAGTCTGCAATTTTGCGTTTTGGAAGCCAAAAGTACAGCGAAAGCAGTTTTGGGAGATTTTCGAATCTAGAAAAGCCTGCAAGGATCTAAAAGCGTCACCGGAAATTTAGAAACTCAGTGAGCATCTAGAAGGATAAGTGAGCATCTAGAAGGATCAGTGAGCATCTAGAAGGATCAGTGAGCATCTAGAAGGATCAGTGGGAATCTGAGTCACTGAGGATCTACAAGAGGCACTGAGGATCTACAAGAGTCACTGGGGATCTACAGGAGTCACTGAGGATCTACAAGAGTCACTGAGGATCTACAAGAGTCACTGAGGATCTACAAGAGTCACTGAGGATCTACAAGAGTCACTGAGGATCTACAAGAGTCACTGAGGATCTACAAGAGTCACTGAGGATCTACAAGAGTCACTGAGGATCTACAAGAGTCACTGAGGATCTACAAGAGTCACTGAGGATCTACAAGAGTCACTGGGGATCTACAGGAGTCACTGAGGATCTACAAGAGTCACTGAGGATCTACAAGAGTCACTGAGGATCTACAAGAGTCACTGAGGATCTACAAGAGTCACTGAGGATCTACAAGAGTCACTGAGGATCTACAAGAGTCACTGAGGATCTACAAGAGTCACTGAGGATCTACAAGAGTCACTGAGGATCTACAAGAGTCACTGAGGATCTACAAGAGTCACTGAGGATCTACAAGAGTCACTGAGGATCTACAAGAGTCACTGAGGATCTACAAGAGTCACTGAGGATCTACAAGAGTCACTGAGGATCTACAAGAGTCACTGAGGATCTACAAGAGTCACTGAGGATCTACAAGAGTCACTGAGGATCTACAAGAGTCACTGAGGATCTACAAGAGTCACTGAGGATCTACAGAGTCACTGAGGATCTACAAGAGTCACTGAGGATCTACAAGAGTCACTGAGGATCTACAAGAGTCACTGAGGATCTACAAGAGTCACTGAGGAACTAGAAGACTCACTGCTATGCCTCCGCACAGGAGCCAGCTCAGTGACATCCCGCGCCGCAATGTCGGGCAGCCGACAAGGTATGAGCAGTTCGTCATTCTTCTGCGGCAATACAATTTCGAATTTCTCCAATATGCGCAGGTACTGGGGAATCTGGCTGACGGGAAATATGAAGTGCCGATCCTCCTCGGTAATCCGTTTGCCAGTGAACAGCAGACCGAGATCTGACTGCCGCATCACGCCCGACCGGATGAACCCGTTGATTTCCTTGACAGTCACAATTTGCGCCATCATGCGGCACAGCCACTGAGGATCAATAAAGTACAAATTGTTGAGCCGGTAGGTTGAATCGTCGAAGTGCAGCAGCACGCCGCTCTCGTGCAGGAATCTGACAGCCTGGCTCAGCTTCTCGTCGTTCATGTTCAATCCGGCGTCCGTGGCCATCTTGCGCAGCTGGTACCACTGCAGCACGGGCAGGTCCTGGGCGGGTGGCGTGGGCGGAGACTGGAGCCTCTACCCCTCTGCCGTCTTTATCTTCATCCTCATCTACTACTGCGATTATGCCTCTCTCTACCCGCGTCTTTACTGTCTCTATCCCTTTATCTACTTTATCTACCTGAAACCCAACTGCAACCTACCTGAAACCCAACTGCAACCCCTACCTGAAACCCAACTGCAACCTACCTGAAACCCCTACCTCTACCCCTCTCTCTACCATCTCTACCCCTCTCTCTACCATCTCTACCCCTCTCTCTACGATCTCTACCCCTCTCTCTACCATCTCTACCCCCACTTTCTACCATCTCTACCCCCACTTTCTACCATCTCTACCCCCACTTTCTACCATCTCTACCCCCACTTTCTACCATCTCTACCCCCCTCTCTACCATCTCTACCCCTCTCTCTACCATCTCTACCCCTCTCTCTACGATCTCTACCCCTCTCTCTACGATCTCTACCCCTCTCTCTACGATCTCTACCCCTCTCTCTACGATCTCTACCCCCACTTTCTACCATCTCTACCCCCACTTTCTACCATCTCTACCCCCCTCTCTACCATCTCTACCCCTCTCTCTACCATCTCTACCCCTCTCTCTACCATCTCTACCCCTCTCTCTACCATCTCTACCCCTCTCTCTACCATCTCTACCCCTCTCTCTACCATCTCTACCCCTCTCTCTACCATCTCTACCCCGCTCTCTACCATCTCTACCCACCACTTTCTACCATATCTTCCCACCACTTTCTACCATCTCTAACCACTTTCTATCATCTCTACCCCCACTTTCTACCATCTCTAACCACTTTCTATCATCTCTACCCACCACTTTCTACCATCTCTACCCCCACTTTCTACCATCTCTACCCACCACTTTCTACCATCTCTAACCACTTTCTACCATCTCTAACCACTTTCTACCATCTCTAACCACTTTCTACCATCTCTAACCACTTTCTATCATCTCTACCCACCACTTTCTACCATCTCTACCCCCACTTTCTACCATCTCTACCCACCACTTTCTGCCATCTCTAACCACTTTCTACCATCTCTAACCACTTTCTACCATCTCTAACCACTTTCTACCATCTCTAACCACTTTCTACCATCTCTAACCACTTTCTACCATCTCAACCCCTTTACTTTGCTATGCATCTCTACCCCTTCTCTACCATACGCTACCTCTCCCTAACACATCTCTAATCCTTTACTCTCCTCTCTCTCCCCTCTACTATCATAGCACCGCACTAAGATGTGCGCCTAAAGTAAACTAAAAAACACCCGGCAGTTTACCTGGCCGGTATTGCGGGCCCTCTCCATCACGAGTGTCTCAAGCTTAACGTAGCTCTCAGGCACCATCTGGCCCATCACGTGATGCCCCTTGACCTTGAAGGCTTCAAGCGCCGATTGGATAACTGTACGAAGTCGTTCAACGCTAGCATTGTCCCTGATTGCGTTGACCTCAACGTATTCGACAATCTCCGGGAAGCCTGGTCGACGAATCATTGTCTCGATTCTTGTTCGAATATTCGCGATGATCGTGTCCCGGTTCGGGCCGCTGGACGGCAGGGTGTCGGCGTGGGTGCCGACGCAGATGACAGGACAGGCCGGGGCCTGGGCTTTGATGTTCACCAGCCAGGGCTTCAGTCGGCGGAGCTCGGCGTCGCAGCCTTCCACTGTGGAGCAGGACTGGATTTCAGGTAGGTTGAGGTTGGGTTTCAGGTAGGTTGAAGTTGGGTTTCAGGTAGGTTGAAGTTGGGTTTCAGGTAGGTTGCAGTTGGGTTTCAGGTAGGTTGCAGTTGGGTTTCAGGTAGGTTGCAGTTGGGTTTCAGGTAGGGGTCGCAGTTGGGTTTGAGGTAGGGGTTGCAGTTGGGTTTCAGGTAGGTTGAAGTTGGGTTTCAGGTAGGCTGCAGTTGGGTTTCAGGTAGGTTGAAGTTGGGTTTCAGGTAGGTTGAAGTTGGGCTTCAGGTAGGTTGAGGTTGGATTTCAGGTAGGTTGCAGTTGGGTTTCAGGTAGGTTGCAGTTGGGTTTCAGGTAGGTTTCAGTTGGGTTTTAGGTAGGGGTTGCAGTTGGGTTTCAGGTAGGTTTTAGTTGGGTTTCAGGTAGGTTTTAGTTAGGTTTCAGGTAGGTTGTAGTTGGGTTTCAGGTAGGTTGAGGTTGGATTTCATGTAGGTTGCAGTTGGATTTTAGGTAGGGGTTGCAGTTGGGTTTCAGGTAGGGGTTGCAGTTGGGTTTCAGGTAGGGGTTGCAGTTGGGTTTCAGGTAGGTTGCAGTTGGGTTTCAGGTAGGTTGAGGTTGGATTTCAGGTAGGTTGAGGTTAGATTTCAGGTAGGGGTTGCAGTTGGGTTTCAGGTTGGGGTTGCAGTTGGGTTTCAGGTTGGGGTTGCAGTTGGGTTTCAGTTAGGTTGCAGTTGGGTTTCAGGTAGGTTGCAGTTGGGTTTTAGGTAGTTTGAGGTTGGTTTCAGGTAGGTTGAGGTTGGATTTCAGGTAGGGGTTGCAGTTGGGTTTCAGGTTGGGGTTGCAGTTGGGTTTCAGTTAGGTTGCAGTTGGGTTTCAGGTAGGTTGCAGTTGGGTTTTAGGTAGTTTGAGGTTGGTTTCAGGTAGGTTGAGGTTGGGATTAAGGTAGTTTGATGTTGGGTTTAAGGTAAGTTTCTAGTGGGTTTCAGGTACAATAGGTTGAAGTAGGGTTTCAGGTAGATTGAGGTTAGGTTTACGGTAGGTTTCTAGTGGGTTTCAGGTAGGTTTCTAGTGGGTTTCAGGTAGGTTTCTAGTGGATTTCAGGTAGGTTGAAGTTGGGTTGCAGTTGGGTTTCAGGTAGGTTAAAGGTGGGTTGTAGGTAGGTTGGGGGTGGCTATCAATAGCAAATGGATTTGGGTTAGATCTCGGTACAGAGTTCATAGATTGGTTTCTAAGTTCCCCAGGATCCGAATCAATTACGCACTATATTGCAATAGCCACATTTACCTGCAGGCTATAGATCAGCAGGTAGATGGCTCGCTGCGACAGAAAGCACTGATGGGTGGCGTAGAACTCTTCTTGGCCGGCAAAGTCCCAGCAGCTCAGCTGGTAGGTCACCCACTTCTGCTTGCGGTGGTAGCAGCGGAACCTTGGTTCATGGAGAGGTTGCTGGGCTGTTAGAAGTTAGAATAAACATTGGTGCACAAAGAAAATGGTGTCTTGAGATTAAACATCTGCACACCTTTGGAACATACCAAAAATACATTTACATACCACGAAGAATAACTGAGAGTACAGACACTTACTGAGTCATCAGGGAGGGTACAGATACTGAGTCATCAGGGAGGGAGCAGATACTCAGTGAGTCATCAGGAAGGGTGTACTCAGTGAGTCATCGGGGAGGGTACAGATTCTCACTGAAGCGTCAGGGAGGGTACAGATACTGAAGCGTCAGGGAGGGTACAGATACTCACTGAGTCATCAGGGAGGGTACAGATACTCACTGAGTCATCAGGGAGGGTACAGATACCCAGAGTCATCAAGGAGGGTACAGATACCCAGAGTCATCAAGGAGGGTACAGATACCCACTGAGTCATCAGGGAGGGTACAGATACTCACTGAGTCATCATACCTACTGAAGAGTCGGGGAGGCTATGGATACCTGCTAAAATACCAGGGCTACTCACGACCACGGCGTGACGGCGATGCCCACGGTCGGCGGCGACTGTCTCTCGGGCTGTTTCAGCTTCATCAGCGCCCGCAAGAGGCTGGTCTTGCCCCGGCCGCCGAACCCGACCAGCATGAGCTTCATCCGATAGTGACTCACGGACTTATTCAGCTTCTGATGAAAGTAGCCTACGAGGTCCTTGGTTCGACCTCGGATAAGCGAAGCGTCGAGCGAGAGCTTCAAACCGTCTAGTGGCATCTCCCACAGTTTGGACAGGTTGCCGATCTCGTCTGGCAGGCTGGTGAGGTTGGGGTTGTGGCTCAGGTCCAAGGAGGCCAGCGACTCCAACTGGCCAATGCCTTTGTGCAGCTGAGGGGTCGCGAGCGGGGAGTGAATGACTGATTGGTTTGGATTGACAGGTGCTAAACTGATTGATTGATTGGTCTGGATTGACAGGTGCTAAACTGATCGATTGAGCTGGATTGACAGGTGCTAAACTGATTGATTGAGCTGGATTGACAGGCGCTAAACTGATTGATTGGTCTGGATTGACAGGTGCTAAACTGATTGATTGGTCTGGATTGACAGGTGCTAAACTGATTGATTGGTCTGGATTGACAGGTGCTAAACTGATTGATTGAGCTGGATTGACAGGTGTTGAACTGATTGATTGGTTTGGATTGACAGGTGCTAAAAACTGATTGATTGGTTTGGATTGACAGGTGCTAAAAACTGATTGATTGGTTTGGATTGACAGGTGCTAAAAACTGATTGATTGGTCTGGATTGACAGGTGCTAAACTGATCGATTGAGCTGGATTGACAGGCGCTAAACTGATTGATTGGTCTGGATTGACAGGTGCTAAACTGATTGATTGGTCTGGATTGACAGGTGCTAAACTGATTGATTGGTCTGGATTGACAGGTGCTAAACTGATTGATTGAGCTGGATTGACAGGTGTTGAACTGATTGATTGGTTTGGATTGACAGGTGCTAAAAACTGATTGATTGGTTTGGATTGACAGGTGCTAAAAACTGATTGATTGATCTGGATTGACAGGTGCTAAACTGATTGATTGAGCTGGATTGACAGGTGCTAAACTGATTGATTGATCTGGATTGACAGGCGCTAAACTGATTGATTGAGCTGGATTGACAGGTGCTAAACTGATTGATTGATCTGGATTGACAGGCGCTAAACTGATTGATTGGTCTGGATTGACAGGTGCTAAAAACTGATTGATTGGTCTGGATTGACAGGTGCTAAACTGATTGATTGGTCTGGATTGACAGGTGCTAAAAACTGATTGATTGGTCTGCATTGACAGATGCTAAACTGATTGATTGGTCTGGATTGACAGGTGCTAAACTAATTGATTGGTCTGGATTGACAGGTGCTAAACTGATTGATTGATCTGGATTGACAGGTGCTAAACTGATTGATTGAGCTGGATTGACAGGTGCTAAAAACTGATTGATTGAGCTGGATTGACAGGCGCTAAACTGATTGATTGGTCTGGATTGACAGGTGCTAAACTGATTGATTGATCTGGATTGACAGGTGCTAAACTGATTGATTGAGCTGGATTGACAGGTGCTAAACTGATTGATTGATCTGGATTGACAGGCGCTAAACTGATTGATTGAGCTGGATTGACAGGTGCTAAACTGATTGATTGATCTGGATTGACAGGCGCTAAACTGATTGATTGGTCTGGATTGACAGGTGCTAAAAACTGATTGATTG
Organism: Macrostomum lignano; assembly: GCA_002269645.1. Classification (NCBI taxonomy): domain Eukaryota; kingdom Metazoa; phylum Platyhelminthes; family Macrostomidae; genus Macrostomum; species Macrostomum lignano. Next base: position 84,032 of record NIVC01003176.1, read on the forward strand.
GTCTGGATTGACAGGTGCTAAACTGATTGATTGGTCTGGATTGACAGGTGCTAAAAACTGATTGATTGGTCTGCATTGACAGGTGCTAAACTGATTGATTGGTCTGGATTGACAGGTGCTAAACTGATTGATTGAGCTGGATTGACAGGTGTTGAGCTGATTGATTGGTTTGGATTGACAGGTGCTAAAAACTGATTGATTGGTCTGGATTGACAGGCGCTAAACTGATTGATTGAGCTGGATTGACAGGTGTTGAACTGATTGATTGGTTTGGATTGACAGGTGCTAAACTGATTGATTGGTCTGGATTGACAGGTGCTAAAAACTGATTGATTGGTCTGGATTGACAGGTGCTAAACTGATTGATTGGTCTGGATTGACAGGTGCTAAACTAATTGATTGGTCTGGATTGACAGGTGCTAAACTGATTGATTGATCTGGATTGACAGGCGCTAAACTGATTGATTGGTCTGGATTGACAGGCGCTAAACTGATTGATTGGTCTGGATTGACAGGTGCTAAACTGATTGATTGATCTGGATTGACAGGTGCTAAACTGATGCATTAGCCTTGACTCTTGATTGACAGCAGATTTAATAACATAAAGCTCACAGTCTTGATTTCGTTATAAGCCAGACTGAACCGCTCAAGTGTTTTGGACCACCGATCGCCGCCGTTGAGATTGACAGAGTCGATTCGATTGTGCGACAGGTCGATTTCTCTGAGCACAGCGGAGGCCCAGTTCTTTGGCGACGGGAACTGATCGATGCTGTTGTAGCTGAGGTCGATGCTTTTTAGTCTGCAAGTTGTAAAAATTTTCATAGTTTCGCATAATACAGAGGTAATCAATGAATTTTAGTAGGTTTCTGAACAGCCGATGTTCCAAAGACAACTAAGAATTCTCCCAAGGTCATTGGGCTTCTATGGATTTCCCAAGGTCATTAGGGTTAGGGATTTTCGCAAGGTCATTAAGGTTAAGCATTTTCGAAGGTCATTAGGGTTAGGGATTTCCTGAGGTCATTACGGTTAGGGATTTCCCAATATCTTTAGGGTTAGAGATGTTCCAAGATCATTAGGGTTAGTGATATCCTAAGGTTATTACGATTAGGGATTTTCCAAGGTCATCAAGGTTAGGGGTTTCCCAAGGTCATGAGGGTTAGGGATGCTCCAAGATCATGAGGGTTAGGGATGCTCCAAGGTCATTAGAGGCAGGATTTTCCACGGCTATAAAAATTGGAATTCGCAAGGTCATTAGTGATTTTGGAATTTCGAAAGGACTCTACGGTTTATCAACGACACGATTTTTTAACGTCATGATCGGTAGGATTTTTCAAGTTCATTACGCTCGTAGATGCAGGATTCCATAAAATCAATTTATTTTCAGAATCCAGAGGTCACCAAAGTCTAGCTCTCTCTAAGGCCACTAGAAACGATATTCCCAATCTCAATCAAGTCTCACATGCTGAGCTCGAGTACAAATGAAGGCACAGATAGCGGGTCCTTGGCCCCAAGCTGATTGTTGCTGAGTCGCACGGTGCTCAGGTGGTAGAGCTTGCGCGATGTCTCAGGCGTCGGTAGAACTTCTGCAATGGAGGCAAATTATGGGGGCGCCATTTCATTTGATTGGGGCGCCATTTCATTTGATTGGGGCGCCATTTCATTTGATTGGGGGCGTCATTTCATTTAATGGGGCGCCATTTCATTTGATGGGGGCGCCATTTCATTAAATGGGGCGCCATTTCATTTGATGGGGCCGCCATTTCATTTAATGGGGCGCCATTTCATTCAACGAGGGCGCCATTTTATTTGATTGGGGCGCCATGGACAAAAATTTTGAATAAAAACGCACCGTTCGAGACAACCAATTTTCCCAGCGCAAGACAAACTGTCTCTCTCCCAACTCAAGCAAGACAAACTGTCTCTCTCCCAACTCAAGCAAGACAAACTGTCTCTCACCCAACTCAAGCAAGACAAACTGTCTCTTACCCAACTCAAGCAAGACAAACTGTCTCTCACCCAACTCAAGCAAGACAAACTGTCTCTCACCCAACTCAAGCAAGACAAACTGTCTCTCACCCAACTCAAGCAAGACAAACTGTCTCTCACCCAACTCAAGCAAGACAAACTGTCTCTCACCCAACTCAAGCAAGACAAAACTGTCTTTCACCCAACTCAAGCAAGACAAAACTGTCTCTCTCCCAACTCAAGCAAGACAAACTGTCTCTCACCCAACTCAAGCAAGACAAACTGTCTCTCACCCAACTCAAGCAAGACAAACTGTCTCTCACCCAACTCAAGCAAGACAAACTGTCTCTCTCCCAACTCAAGCAAGACAAACTGTCTCTCACCCAACTCAAGCAAGACAAACTGTCTCTCTCCCAACTCAAGCAAGACAAACTGTCTCTCACCCAACTCAAGCAAGACAAACTGTCTCTCTCCCAACTCAAGCAAGACAAACTGTCTCTCACCCAACTCAAGCAAGACAAACTGTCTCTCACCCAACTCAAGCAAGACAAACTGTCTCTCACCCAACTCAAGCAAGACAAACTGTCTCTCACCCAACTCCAGCAAGACAAACTGTCTCTCACCCAACTCAAGCAAGACAAACTGTCTCTCACCCAACTCGTTGCACGAGGCGTCGAACTCTTCCAGATTGGTCAAACAGCCGAGGAACTCATCCGGCACAGCTCTGATGTAGTTGCTAGCCAAGCTGAGGCATCGCAGTCGCTTCAACTGCAGCGGAGCCGGCTCCAGCTCGCCAATTCGATTGCCATTCAGCATGAGCCTCTCCAGGCCGTACAGGTTTTCTAGGAAACGCATCGGCACGGACCGGAGCTTATTACGCGACAGCAGCAGCTCACGCAGGGTGAACACTGCGCCAACCCATTGTAGGCGCTCCTCGCGCAGCTCCACAATGTCGTTATCGGACACGTCCAAGTACTCGAGCCGGCAGCAGGTGATCAGCTCGTACGGGAACTCAATCAATCGATTGCCATTGAGCTCAACGTGAGCCAGATTGCTTAGAAACTGGAACACACCCTGCGGCAGGCGCGTCAACTTATTATTAGCCAACGATAGGCGATTCAGAAATGCCAGTGACACTTGAAGGTCAATGTCGGCAGCGATACAGGCCAGCGAGTCCACGTCCGGGATGCAGTTGGCCGACAGGTCGATCAGGCGCAACTGCTCCGGGCGGGCTGACGGCTTGAAGGCGCCGATGTGGACAGCTGTGTTCGACCGCAGCTGCCGCGCCCGCGGGTCTCGCAGCAGTCGCCGATGACGGCGCACTTTGACGACACTGTCGCTGTGGTCGCCACCGCCGCGGCCGCCAGAGTCCTCTGAAGTTCCAGCTTCAAGCAGCAACCGTCGACCTCGATGCCGACCAGCGTCCTCGCTGAAATCGGTGGTCTCGTCGTCGAAGCAGTCCTCGTCGCCACATATCGATTCATCTACCTCGTCGCCAATTTCGTCGTCATCGTCATCGTTGTCGTCGTCGACATCATCGACGTCGTAGTCGTCGTCATCGTCTTCGCCGTTGGGATTCTCAGAGACGGCAACAGCGGCGGAGGCGTCGCAGGCGGCGGCGTCGGCGTCGGCGCATCTGCAGGTCGGTTAGTTGGGGAACACAAATATTGTCGGGCGACATCGTCCCGCACACACGACCAGCACACAGCGGCTTTCTAGTTGTCAGGCATGTACACTCTCTGTGCCTCGAGGGTTGGCCCTCGTGGCTGCGCACGACAAGCGCACAAAATGTTACACGAGGGTCAAACCTTGCTCACCTGAGCAGGTAGCTGCCACGCCGAACCTCCAAGTTGTTGCCGGCAGCAGGCTGCTGCTCCACCTGTCGATGCCGCGGTCGCTGCTTGGGATGCGGCAGGCGTAGTCTGGGATCCAGCTGGCTGTAGGGCAGATTAGAGCTTGACAGAGTGCTCTGGTAGAACTCCTGCAGCTCGCCTTCAACTGGCTGGAATTGAATGTCGCTTGTCGAGTAGCTGGCTGGGCCGGACGGCACCTCCGAGGTGGAAGCGGCGGCAGCGACGCCGGCTACAGCCGCGTCAGGATCTGACCGGATCGTGTCGCTACGCTTGCGGAACTGCTCAATCTGGCTGGCGAGCACCTCGGGCGCGAGGGTTCGGCGACGATCTCGACTGTTGCTTTTGGCCGACGCGTTCGAGGCGGAGGCTGCTGAGGAGTCGGCGCCGTCAGAGAGTTTCTTCTTGCCCGGTTGTGTGTCCTGAAAATAGTTTTTCTGCTGCAAATGTTTTAAGCCTGTAGATCTGAGTTTTCTCATAGCTGTGGGCAAAAGCTCAGCTCAAACTGCCGTGGTTTGTGCCCCGTTTGTCTCTCCCTGCGTCTCCCTCTCCGTCTCTCCCTGCGTCTGCCTCTCCGTCTCTCCCTGCGTCTGCCTCTCCGTCTCCCCCTGCGTCTCCCTCTCCGTCTCTCCCTGCGTCACTCCCTCCGTCTCCTTCCCCGTCTCTCCGAGTCTCCCCCTGTCTCCCTCTCCGTCACTGTCTCCCCTCCCTGTCTCCCCTCACTCACTGTCTCCCCTCTCTCACTGTCTCCCCTCCTCTCTGTCCCCCCCTCACTGTCCCCCCTCCTCACTGTCTCCCCTCTCTCACTGTCTCCCCTCTCTCACTGTCTCCCCTCTCTCACTGTCTCCCCTCTCTCACTGTCTCCCCTCACTGTCCCCCCTCACTGTCCCCCTCACTGTCCCCCTCACTGTCCCCTCCCTCACTGTCCCCCCCTCACTGTCTCCCCTCCTCTCGCAGAGCCCCTGGCTCAGTGGCCACCCCAACCAACCTGCTTCTGCCGACTCTGCTGCTGCTTGTCTCCGTCGCCGCGAACCTCGCCAAGCGAGTCGGCTCGCTTAAAAAACGGCGGCATCCGACCCAGTAGCAGCGACACCATTGACCCGCGTCGACTCATGCCGCCTCCGCCACTCTGTTGTTGCTGCTGACGACGCCCATCATCAACAATATCAAGCTGCTGTTGACTGCCAGTCTCAGACGGCTGGCTCGTCTTTCCCGGGTTGGACGCCGAAGTCCACTGTGCCAGTCGATAACGTTCGGGCAAGATATCGTCTAGGCCAATCACAGCTCCCGCGCTTCCGGCGCCTGCACCGGCCGCCGGTGCACCCGAGGTGGACGCCGACGATGCCGCAGTTGAGGCGCGACGCCTTGGCGAGTTAAGGCCGCCGCCGTTGCTATGGTGGGATCTGGCGGCCTCTCTAATCAGCTTGCTGACCTTGCGAATGCGGACTTCAGTGAGCTCTGCAGTGGGGGATATTTTTGGGGGCAAATGATGAGATTGTAAAAATAGATCAGAAGAGAGGAAATGGGATCAGAGTGGAGAAAGGGGATCAAATGGGAGGAAATGGGATCAGAGGGGAGGAAAGGCGATCAGATGGGAGGAAATAGGATCAGATGGGAGGAAATGGGATCAGATGGGAGGAAATGCGATCAGATGGGAGGAAATGCGATCAGATGGGAGGAAAGGGGATCAGAGGGTAGGAAATGGGATCAGAGGGGAGGAAATGGGATCAGAGGGGAGGAAAGGCGATCAGATGGGAGGAAATAGGATCAGATGGGAGGAAATGGGATCAGATGGGAGGAAATGCGATCAGATGGGAGGAAAGGGGATCAGAGGGGAGGAAAGGGGATCAGAGGGGAGGAAAGGGGATCAGAGGGGAGTAAATGGGATCAGAGGGGGAGGAAAGGGAATCAGAGGGGAGGAAAGGGGATCAGAGGGGAGGAAATGGGATCAGAGGGGAAGAAAGGGGATCAGAGGGGAGGAAAGGGGATCAGAGGGGAGGAAATGGGATCAGAGGGGAAGAAAGGGGATCAGAGGGGAGGAAAGGGGATCAGAGGGGACGATATCTGTTAGAAAGAGAAAATGAAGCAACTTGGCAAACCCACCTTGTTCAGGTGTCCGAGGCTTAATCACCGGGTCAAGCCAGCGAGCTTGGAAACTTTGCAGCTTCAGGTTGCACCAGGTGATGGAGCCAAAGCTGCCCTCTGCACAAGGGTTAGAGTTGGAAGAAGTATAAACGACCCTGTTTCGGTTGTACATACGCACAGTTAAACTCCTAACCAAAATAAAAACATGCCCAAAAATCCCATCACCAATAATCCTCCCAACCACTGATAAAACTCTTTTTTTGATAAAGACTCCTTACCGCCAAATGTACACACACCCGCGATAAAAACTTCTACCCCCAATGTGCACACACCCGCGATAAAAACTTCTACCCCCAATGTACACAAGCCAGCGATAAAAACTTCTACCCCCAATGTACACAAGCCAGCGATAAAAACTTCTACCCCCAATGTACAAACACCAGCGTTAAAAACTTCTACTCCCAATGTACACACGCCAGCGATAAAAACTTCTACCCCCGATGTACACACAACCGCGATAAATTTTTTTTACCTCTAATTTACACACATTTGCGATAAAACAATTATGTACACACTCCAATAAATCATCTTTATCCTCAGATGTGCCCTAACCGACTTAAAACTCACGCTTATAATATCCCAAATGCTTGAGCAGCAATCCAGTAACCATATCGGTGCCTAGAGTCAAACTCTTCTCCAAAGCCGATTGAGTATTCACTGCGCCCTTCTCCAGCAGACAGTAAACAGTGTCCAGCAGATCGCTGGGACTCTGGAAGCTAGCCAAAGCCAGACAGATAAGCGAGCTGGAGTCTTCAGCCGACACTGCATTGGGATTAGCACCCAGCTCTAGCAGGCACCTGGCCAATTTGCTGTTCCCATTGCGAATTGCTCTGAGCAGCGCGGCGTCTTTTTGGCCACGGCTGAGTACCAGCTCGTGCAGGCACTCGGCAGCCAGCCTGAGCAGGCCGCGCTTCTTCAAGCTGGTTCGTACAATGTGAAACAGACAGTCGAACGCGTCGTTCTCCACTAGGCAAGGTGCGAATCGCGGCGATCGGCGGCATAGCAACAGGGCGGCTACGCAGCCTTCGGCTTGCACGCCCAGCGCGTTGGGAAATGCTCGAAGGGCGCCGACCACTGCCGAGCAGACGCGATCGACTACTTCTCCGTGATGATGCTGCTGTTGATTGTCTGCTGCACTGGAGACTGCAAACTCTTTCGGCAGCAGTTGCAGCAAAATTAAACCGCACTTTTGTACAACGAATGAGTCTCTGTTGATTGTTGAGATTGGGAATACGAAATGGCGACAGTAAAGTAAAGCTTTTAAAAACACTATATCTAAGAAATATGTTTATCACAAACATGCTTATAAATAAGTCTCTACCCCAATGTACACATGCTTATAAATAACTCTCTACCCCAATGTATACATGCTTATAAATAACTCTCTACACCAATGTACACATGCTTATAAATAACTCTCTACACCAATGTACACATGCTTATAAATAACTCTCTACCCCAATGTACACATGCTTATAAATAACTCTCTACCCCAATGTATACATGCTTATAAATAACTCTCTACACCAATGTACACATGCTTATAAATAACTCTCTAGCCCCAGTGTACACATGCTTATAAATAACTCTCTATCCCCAATGCACACATGCTTATAAATAACTCTCTACACCAATGTACACATGCTTATAAATAACTCTCTAGCCCCAGTGTACACATGCTTATAAATAACTCTCTATCCCCAATGTATACATGCTTATAAATAAGTCTCTACTCCCAAAGTACGCATTCTTATAAATAAGTCTCTACCCCAATGTACACATGCTTATAAATAACTCTCTACACCAATGTACACATGCTTATAAATAACTCTCTACACCAATGTACACATGCTTATAAATAACTCTCTACCCCAATGTACACATGCTTATAAATAACTCTCTACACCAATGTACACATGCTTATAAATAACTCTCTACCCCAATGTACACATGCTTATAAATAACTCTCTACCCCAATGTACACATGCTTATAAATAACTCTCTACACCAATGTACACATGCTTATAAATAACTCTCTAGCCCCAGTGTACACATGCTTATAAATAACTCTCTATCCCCAATGTATACATGCTTATAAATAAGTCTCTACTCCCAAAGTACGCATTCTTATAAATAAGTCTCTACCCCAATGTACACATGCTTATAAATAACTCTCTACACCAATGTACACATGCTTATAAATAACTCTCTACCCCAATGTACACATGCTTATAAATAACTCTCTACCCCCAATGCACACATGCTTATAAATAACTCTCTACACCAATGTACACATGCTTATAAAAAACTCTCTACACCAATGTACACATGCTTATAAATAACTCTCTACACCAATGTACACATGCTTATAAATAACTCTCTACCCCAATGTACACATGCTTATAAATAACTCTCTACACCAATGTACACATGCTTATAAATAACTCTCTACCCCAATGTACACATGCTTATAAATAACTCTCTATCCCCAATGTATACATGCTTATAAATAAGTCTCTACTCCCAAAGTAGGCATTCTTATAAATAAGTCTCTACCCCTAATGTACACATGCTTATAAATAACTCTCTACACCAATGTACACATGCTTATAAATAACTCTCTAGCCCCAGTGTACACATGCTTATAAATAACTCTCTATCCCCAATGTATACATGCTTATAAATAAGTCTCTACTCCCAAAGTACGCATTCTTATAAATAAGTCTCTACCCCTAATGTACACATGCTCTTCCTTAAACCCCGCGCACCTGTGCCGTTGCATGGCAGCAAGTAGGAGGTCAAGCACGGCCAGCTCAGTTTCGGTCTCAAAGCCGGCAGCCGCCAGTACGCAGAGGCACTCAAGGCCGGCTTCTAAAAACTCGCGACTGCTGCCCTGACAGTCACGCAGCAGCTCGAGAAGCTCCTTGTGCAGAGCCGGCTGCAGCTGAGCCTGATGGTGATGATACTGGCTTCTGGCTGTTGGCGATGAAGCACTGTGCAGGCTGCTAGGCTTTGGGATGAGGCACTGATGCCTGATGAGGTCTGTTGAACCGATCGAACGTGGCACCAGCAAAAGTAACATTTAAGGTCAAACCCAACGTTTTTCAAAGACTGACTAACTGACTAACTTGATAACTGAACTAGACATAACTAACTAACTACTAACTAACTAACTAACTAACTGACTAACTTGATAACTAACTAACAAACTGACTAACTAACTAACTAACTAACTAACTAACTAAATAACTAACTTGCTAACTAACTAACTAACTAACTAACTAGCTAACTAAATAACTAACTAACTGACTAACTAACTAACTAACTTAGCTAACTAAATAACTAACTAACTATCTAACTAACTAACTAACTAACTAAATAACTAACTTGCTAACTAACTAACTAACTAACTAACTAACTAACTAACTAAATAACTAACTTGCTAACTAACTAACTAACTAACTAACTAGCTAACTAACTAACTAACTAAGTAACTAACTAACTAACTAACTAACTAACTAGCAAACTAACTAACTAACTAACTAACTAACTAACTAGCTAACTAACTAACTAACTAACTAACTAACTAGCTAAAGAACTGACTAACTGACTAAACTTGAACGCACCGACATCAGCCAGGCAGGCCAGCAGGGTGACGGCCTCAGTCAGCACCAGACAATTCGCTCGGAACCGATGAAAGCTCCGTCCAATGAGGTCCAGAATATTCCAGCGGTCCTCCGCCATGCAGCTGAGCAGGTAGACAGTCAGCTTTCTCTCTTTGCTAAACACGCACAGGGCTCTCAGCGCCCGAAATCCGTAGTAATAAATCTCTTCGGAGTCCGCATGAACTGTCAAACAGCTCACTATGAGCATCGGAGTCGAGTCCTCAGTAGTAGGCCTCTGATCGATGCCTCCACCGCCGAGGCTCTGTGTAGCCAACAGAGTCTGCAGGCGCTGGTTCTGGACCGCTAGCCAGAACACGGCGTCAAGGACCGCTGCCATTAGGCGAGGCTTGTGGTCCTTGTTAGCGAATTGCAATCGGATATGCGTGTGGATTGGAAACCTGCAATCAGGGCGGGGTTACGAACCTCATCTAAATCATTTAAATATTTTCTCGGGGCGATTTTTGAGGGTGCTTTTCTCGGGGCGATTTTTGAGGGTGCTTTTCTCGGGGCGATTCTTGAGTGATTTTCTCGGGCCGATTCTTGAAGGTGATTTTCTCTCGGCGATTCTTGGGGGTGATTTTCTCGGGGCGATTCTTGAGTGATTTTTTTGGGGCGATTCTTGAGCGTGATTTTCTCGGGCCGATTCTTGAGGGTGATATTCTCGAGGCGATTCTTGAGGGTGATATTCTCGAGGCGATTCTCAAGGGTAGTTTTCTCGCGCCTATTCTTGAGGGTGATTCTTTCTAGGCGATTTTTGAGGGTGATCTTCTCGATGGTGATTCTTGAGGGTGGTTTTTTCTAGGCGATTTTTAAGGTGATTTTTTCTACGTGATTTTTGAGGGTGATCTTCTCGATGGAGATTCTTGAGGGTGATTCTTTCTAGGCGATTTTTGAGGGTGATCTTCTCGATGGAGATTCTTGAGGGTGGTTTTTTCTAGGCGATTTTTAGGGTGATTTTTTCTAGGCGATTTTTTAGGGTGATCTTCTCGATGGCGATTTTTGAGGGTGATCTTCTCGTTGGCGATTTTTGATGGTCATTTTTTTGGTATCTTGATCTGTAATTCTTGATAGCGATTTTTTGGAAGGAAAGCGATCTTCTACGCTTGGGTGATTTTTGGGTCAATTTTATCTAATTGATTCTACAGTACTTTTACTGTGAACCAGCTGACAGCCAACTCACTGATTCGGCTCGTCTCCAACGTGCGCAACCAGCTCGGGCCGCCAGCGCAGCAGCTTTGCCAAGGCTCTGCAAATCGCTTGCTGCGTAATAAAATAAGGGAAAATGCCAGGTGTGAAAGTGCGCAAGCGGTTTAAGGTGCAAACTGATAACAGCTACATTTAAACAAAGAAAATATTTCTCCAGCTTTCAAATTTGTATCCTGCTACGTACTAACCTGTCACTGTAAAACAGGAATCAAAGAGCCTGTAAAAATTACGCTTAAACGGTCAAAATGACGCCTAGATGTAAAACTGGCGCAAAAGCTTTAAAAATGGCGCTAAAGTTGTAAACATTGCATCAAACTGTAAAAACAGCGCCAAAGCTGTAAAACTGGCTTAAAAGCTGTAAAAACAGCGCCAAAGCTGTAAAACTGGCTTAAAAGCTGTAAAAACAGCGCCAAAGCTGTAAAACTGGCTTAAAAGCTGTAAAAACAGCGGCAAAGCTGTAAAACTGGCTTAAAAGCTATAAAAACGGCGCCAAAGCTGTAAAACTGACTTAAAAGCTATAAAAACGGCGCCAAAGCTGTAAAAACTGGCGCTAAAGCTGTAAGAATGTCGCCAGGCTATAAAATTGCGCCAAAATACTGAAAAACAGTCAAGAATAACTAATGTAAATACCCTCTCCAATAGCCGCTTACCGTGATCTCCTCCTCGTGCGCGTAGTGCAGAAACCCCAGCTGCATCGCGCGCAGCCAGTCCTGCTCAAGCTGCGAGCCCGACGAGCAGCCAGTTTGAGCAGAAGCGTCAGCCGCTCCTCTGTACACGCAATCAACCGTGTAAGAAAACAGGGTGAAACAGGCCAATTGCAATTGCGGGTGCCTGTCCGGGTAGCGCAAAAGTACGCGAAGTACTTCGCTAAGAAGGCCGGCGTCTCTGACCGCCTCGGAAACAGTGGACACCGCGGGCAAGCTAGTGGCGGCGGTCGATGCCGCTTTGGCTTGCGGACTTGTCGGCGGACTGGCTGAGGAAGTCTGCAAATTTACGAGTATTAGAAAGCATACTGCTGCTTGTATTTTCTTAAGTACGTTTTAACCTTTAATAAATCATAATTTCTATGTTTTTTACTGGTTTTTTAATTTCCAATTTAATCCTCTTTCTTAGAATAGACTTAGAATAATCCTATTCCTAACTCCATTTCCCGATACAAAGTGCTACTTCAACATAGAATATCCTATTTTATCACAAAAAAGCCAATTTTTTCCCATAACAGATCCCATCTTTTCCCATAACAGATCCTATCTTTTCCCATAACAGATCCTATCTTTTCCCATAACAGATCCTATCTTTTCCCATAACAGATCCTATCTTTTCCCATAACAGATCCCATCTTTTCCCATAACAGATCCCATCTTTTCCCATAACAGATCCCATCTTTTCCCATAACAGATCCCATCTTTTCCCATAACAGATCCCATCTTTTCCCATAACAGATCCCATCTGTTCCCATAACAGATCCCATCTTTTCCCATAACAGATCCTATCTTTTCCCATAACAGATCCCATCTTTTCCCATAACAGATCCCATCTTTTCCCATAACAGATCCCATCTTTTCCCATAACAGATCCCATCTTTTCCCATAACAGATCCCATCTGTTCCCATAATAGATCCCATCTGTTCCCTTCCCATAACAGATCCCATCTTTTCCCATAACAGATCCTATCTTTTCCCATAACAGATCCCATCTTTTCCCATAACAGATCCCATCTTTTCCCATAACAGATCCCATCTTTTCCCATAACAGATCCCATCTGTTCCCATAATAGATCCCATCTTTTCCCATAACAGATCCCATCTTTTCCCATAACAGATCCCATCTTTTCCCATAACAGATCCCATCTTTTCCCATAACAGATCCCATTTGTTCCCATAATAGATCCCATCTGTTCCATAACAGATCCCATCCATTCCCATAACATATCATATCTTTTCCCATAACAGATCCCATATTTCCCGATAAAAGATACCATTTTCCCATAACAGATCCCATGCTTCCATAACATAACAAATGCTCCAATAACAGATCCAATTTTCCCATTTATTCCAGTAAATCCGATACCATACTAAAACTCAAACAAAATCAAGTCACTAACTGGACAGTGCAGTCGGCACAGAGCTTCAACATTCAGAGCCAGCAGGTCGGGAAGGCTGCCGTGCAGTCTGCACAGCTGTCTGACCGACTCGGCCAGCTGTCTGTGCACCCCGTCGGCCAGCATTCGACGTCGGAATTCACCAGAATAGCAGCATAGTTCGCCAAACAGAGGGCAGAGGGCGCGCATGCAGAATTCCACAGCGTAGCGGCGGGCTAGCAAAGAGGCCAGACGGGCGTGCTGGTCACAGAAAAAGCGCGTCACGTGATCTGCCCAGCTAGACGAGCAATAGTACGTGTCTAGAAGCAGGGCTGCTGCTCTCACGATTAGCACTGTCTGCTCCTGGGGGATGGAATAGATTTTTATTAGATAAAATCATGGACATCCACTTTAATTGTCCATTCACGCTTTCATTCACGCATCATAATTCTAAGATTTCGAATGGCTGGCGCAGACACCCCCCTCACTCTTTCATCAACTACCGTTTATCTGTCTAAAACAAATTCTTATTGGCTGGCGCAGGCACCTACCTCACTCTTCCACCAACTAGCGTTCATTTCTGTCTAAAACTAATTCTTATTGGCTGGCGCAGGCACCTACCTTACTCTTCCACCAACTAGCGTTCATTTCTGTCTAAAACTAATTCTTATTGGCTGGCGCAGGCACCTACCTCACTCTTCCACCAACTAGCGTTCATTTCTGTCTAAAACTAATTCTTATTGGCTGGCGCAGGCACCTACCTCACTCTTCCACCAACTAGCGTTCATTTCTGTCTAAAACTAATTCTTATTGGCTGGCGCAGGCACCTACCTCACTCTTCCACCAACTAGCGTTCATTTCTGTCTAAAACTAATTCTTATTGGCTGGCGCAGAAACCCACCTCACTCTTTCATCAACAAACGTTCATTTGTCTAAAAAAATCTTATTGGCTGGCGCAGACACCCCTCTCACTCATCCACCAACTACCGTTCATTTGTCTAAAAAAATTATTTTTGGCTGGCGCAGACACCCACCTCACTCTTCCACTAACTACTTTCTGGCGCTTTACACAATACATAACTTCATTCATGACCTGAGTTGAAAGGGCGCAACGTGCATACCTGTGAATCGACGCCGTCAGCTCCGCCAACAAAGGCAGTCTTGGCAAAGTTGATAATCTTCTCGTGTCGCCACATACACCGACGGAGAGGCCCGGCCAGTTGCACAGAGCAGAGCAGCTCAAGCAGAAGGCCAAGATGTCGCGTCATCTTAGTCTGCTCAGCATCAATTAGCTGCTCAAGCGTCTCAGTCAGGTGCCGTCTGAAGGAAAACAGTTCGTCCCATATTAAAAAAGATAAATGAAATTATTCCGACAATTTTAGTGTCAACACTATTACACTATTACGCAATCACTTGGCCTCGATTCGAATTTGATAAGCTACTAGCGACAAAGCTGGACCTGATAAATGAAACCATATACGAGCTAAGTACCAACTGCTCTTTACTAACTATGAGTATATACTATACCATGCGTGCGTGTCTGTCTAAGCCCTAAGGATACGATTTGTAGTTAGATTTTAAAGAAATATGTTTTCAAGTTCAGTTCAAAGTAGTTAAATTTCAAGTTTCTAAGCACTCTGCTGCACTCACTTTCAGAATATTACGCAACATTTAATTAACCTTTGAAAATAGCTTTCACATTTTAAACAGTAGCCCGATAAATGTGAAGCTTGACTTAGCATTAGTTTTGAAAGAAACTCTAAAACGCTTTGGAGGACTAGATAAATAGGATTATTGGAATTATTTAGATAAGCTAATTTGTTTATCAATATAGCTCGTAACTACGAATTGCTTGATGCAGGGTTAGGGTAATTAATCAGTCAGATAACCTTGACCGAGATAGGATCACAGATTTGAGCCATTTTGATGAGATGGGATCACAGATTTGAGTCATTTTGATGAAGATGAGATCACATATTTGAGTCATTTTGATGAAGATGAGATCACAGATTTGAGCCATTTTGATGAAGATGAGATCACAGATTTGAGTCATTTTGATGAAGATGGGATCACAGATTTGAGTCATTTTGATGAAGATGGGATCACATATTTGAGTCATTTTGATGAAGATGGGATCACAGATTTGAGTCATTTTGATGAAGATGAGATCACAGATTTGAGTCATTTTGATGAAGATGAGATCACAGATTTGAGTCATTTTGATGAAGATGGGATCACATATTTGAGTCATTTTTATGAAGATGGGATCACAGATTTGAGTCAGTTTGATGAAGATGGGATCACAGATTTGGGTGATTTTGATGAGATGGGATCACAGATTTGAGTCATTTTGATGAAGATGGGATCACAGATTTGAGTCAGTGATGGATGGGATCACAGATTTGAGTTATCTGTAAGATAGGATCACAGATTTTAGTCAGTGGTGAGATGGGATCACAGATTTGAGTCAGTGGTGAGATGGGATCACAGATTTGAGTCAGTGGTGAGATGGGATCACAGATTTGAGTCAGTGTTGAGATGGGATCACAGATTAGAGTCATTTTGATGAAGATGGGATCACAGTTATTATAAGGGGATCAGATTTAAGTTTTTTGTAAGATGGGATCACAGATTTGAGTCAGGGATTAGATGGGATCACAGATTTGAGTCAGGGATGAGATGGGATCACAGATTTGAGTCATTACGGAGATGGGATCCCGAATTTATAAGTTTGGATGAAATCAAACGCTGGATCATCTTCATTTGACAAGCACAGAATTACAATTGAAAAATTAAGTAATGAGTGGGACGTCAAGTCTAGTCATAGAAGTCGAGCAGATTCGAATCCCCGACTTACAACAGATCCTGATTAATCTGGATTGACATTCGCAGCTTCTGAGTCCGGCAGCTGAGCACAAGCAGAGCAGAGTAGGCTGTGCACTGCAGTCTCTGGGCGGACTCAGAATCAGTCCTCTCGCTCGGTTGAAACTCTTTCAAACAGTCAATAATGTCGCGATGTACTTTATGCTCTTCAATGTACTTTAAAGAGTCGACTGAAATCGGTTAGTTTGGAAATAAAAATCAATAGAGTAGCTTAATTTTAGCATTCATGCAATTTAAGTGCATTCGTTCGTACCCTAAAATTCAAGTAGCTAATGTAGGACATGAGGTTCGTTTTGGTTTGAAATATAACGAAGAAATGCTTCGTTCTAACGAAGAATAGCCATTTTTGCTTACTCATAATTATATCACACACGTAAGAGCTATAGGTTGCCACAGGTTGAGTCGTTTACATTTATAATGTTAATAAATTAAGATAGACTAAAATATAGGGTATACACACATTTCTTTTATGCAAGATAGCTTATAATTTAGTAAACTTATAATTAAGATAACTTTTGATTTAATTGGATCCTGACAATATTTTTGTGATTCGTGACCCGATCATAGATTGTCATTACTCATTGGTTTTATTATCAATACCATAAAAATTGGCGAAAATAGTTACGAAAATTATTATATTAAGAAAACAAAAGTACAAAGTAAACGTCTAAGCGGAAAGAACTCACGCTGCGCGGCCAGACTCTCAATATCCTGCATCGCAGTCACCGCCTGCGCTAATAAACGCCGTCGGCGCGCTTCAATTAGCGCCTGTCTGGCGTTATTCGCCGTGCGAACATTGTCAGTGACGTAGGGCGAAGCTGGCACTGGCGCCCGAACGAGTCCGGCGCGATCTGTCCGAGCTGTCAGCTGTGACAGGTCAAGCAAACTGGCCATCTCTTCTAGCTAAGACTTAGATGAAGTCGCAAGGAGGACTGTTATTTGGCCTTTGCAACCGCCCCAAACACCCAGTCGATCGACCGAGGTGTTTTGGGGGTTTTTCTGACTCGAAACACCGCGTGATGTTTTAATAGAATATTTTTTAAAGAACCGATCCAGCACAATCGGATTATAAGAATTCTTTGATTGCGAGGTTATATGTAGGTTACAACTCAGCGAGTCAGCGATACCGATCGAAAAAGCTTGCGGCGAAACGCGCGTTCGTTGAGCCGTCTCTTACTGGCTTTGGCTAGGGCCTATCTTATCTTTTTATGGGCCTCTCGACCCCTTCTCGCCACAGGGGCCCGCCGCCGGCCGGTCTTTCCGATCTTATTCCACCACGTGCGCCCATCCACCTCACCCCTCCTTTCCACGCGTCGACTTACACAACCCTAAAGAGAAAACTTCCATTCCACTCTCTCCTGCCCCCGTCCGTTACTTTCACCCTTTCCCCAGAATTGTACATTGCCAGCATGCACATCCAGAGCTGGCGTGCGCCGCCCACCCCACAGATCTAGCCCAGTAATGTACATATGCTTAGACAAGGTCGATTAGTCAATATGTACACGATTAGTAAAAGGCCCGAAGAGAAAAAATTCGCGTGACTATCGCTACTATACGCCCTACGTTAGCAAATAAAAAACTGCCCTACTTTTCTAATCTATGAGTAGCCTAATGTCATAGTAGCGTTTTACGATACACCTTATTAAGCTACGAGGTTAAAATTACTAAGATTATTATTATTACACTCGTCCGTATTGGAGAACCGCAAAGATTTCTTAACTTTAATCCCTTGACAAAAACCTAAAATTTAATACTAAATTTATGTAGCTAGCTCGAGCTAATGATGCTATTTTCAGTCTTCTAATGTCAAATGATAAAAAAAGAAAAAATAGACTTTTCATCAAGCAATTGAAGCGAACCCGAATACACTACAGATTAACCATAGAACA
This sequence comes from Macrostomum lignano, assembly GCA_002269645.1. Classification (NCBI taxonomy): domain Eukaryota; kingdom Metazoa; phylum Platyhelminthes; family Macrostomidae; genus Macrostomum; species Macrostomum lignano. The sequence continues at coordinate 101,715 of NIVC01003176.1, forward strand.
GTGTAACGCAACAATAACATATTTATATATTTAAAAAATAAACCAATATAACTGTGTCCTCATTTTTATCATGTGATCATCAGACCAAACTCGTAATAAGATTCGTACTTTAAACAGTACACACACAACCTTTCTAGACATGTACTCATGCGTGTAAAAACTGAATCGCTAAAACATGTTGACACCTTGACCTTATTTGTGTATGAAAAATTGTTGCACCAAGGACCAATTTACTATGTAAATAAAAACATGTATACTAAGCTAATAAAATACTATCATTGAAATAACAATAATCGATGTAAACTTGTTCTGACCAAACTTGTCTTAATTAAAACACCGACGCCTAATAGTTAGAAAAAAGTGTGCAAAATATAAAAACAGTCAATAATACCAACTTATTAAAAGCAACAGGCGAAACGGCAAATTTTGTGACCCCTATAGTAAACTTTTAAGAAAAAACTAGACTGCTTTAGCGGGATGTAACAAGTAAAAATGAAGAGTAAAATTTACACAATTCCTAAATAAAATATTTCAATATCAACATTAGCAATAGAAGATAATTAACAGGTAAAAAATCTCCAACCATCTTCATTGCGGTAGATTTACATGTAAACTTCAATCTGGTGCCAAAATTAAAGGATAAATTCATATTTTATAATTCAAAATTAATAAACTGGACATTGGAATTTAAACAACGGGTTGAGCCAGAGATTTTGGAAAACAACTTTTTTTCCGCACCAATTTAAATCATTAATACGATAAAACAAATAAACCACTGTTTGTTAACTTGAAATCGTTGCAGAAAATTAACAACCCTCACAGCTAAACAAACAAAAATAATTTGAAAACCAAATCAAAGAAAGTTTGCCAACAAAAAGCAACACGAAAAATCTGGATTGGCACAAAGAATTTAAACGGATTTTGATTAGGTTGGAATCAATAAAAATACACAGGAAGCAAATCAACAATCGTCACTATTGTAGTTAAACAAAACCGATAGATTTCTAAGAAATGTTTCAAAAGTTCGTTAAAACAAATACCAACATTGATTTGATCAACAATCATTTGATTGAATTTGACAACCAGATCGAGGCGCGCACAATTCAGAAGAGAGAATTTATTGCATATTGAAAGGCACGAAGACGGATCGGTAAGGCATTAAATTAATGATTCATAATTGGTAATGATGATAAACATCGATAATATTACTGTAATATTGGCATATTGCACAGCCGACTATGATGAGTGAAATCTGTAGCTAGAAATCGCGCTAAATAAGGCAAATAGGTGTATGATAGAAAAATGTATTTTTTGTCAATAAAAGTGGAAGCTTAAGAACAGACAATAGAAAATTATTAATATCTAACTAACTACAGACACAACCAATTGTCCAAAATTAAAGAAAATTAAAAAAGTACAAACTTCCAGGCAAATAAAAATACAAAAAAATACCTAAGCCTGATCGCCGAATAACAAGAGAATTTTCATATTTTAAAGATTCGAGACTCTGGGCTACGGAATGGCAGATTTCTAGATCTGGGATTACACATTTGGGATTTGGGACTCTCTCAGATTCAGTATTTCGAAATTTGGGATTTCGGACTCCTAGACAAGGGATTCTCAAAGTTGGGATTTGAAATTTGAGACTCCCAGCTACGGGATACCTAAATTTGGGGATTTGGTATCCGGGACTCCCTCCGAGCTGCGGAATTTTGGATTCTTGAAATTTGGGATTTGAGTCTCTCCCAGCTTTGGGATGAAAAACTTTTTTGCGTCGACTTTGAGACAGATGATTTTATTAAATCACAGCCTTTTGCTGTCGCTAGCAGCAGCTGGCACTTGCCGTTTCCATTTCCATTGCTGCCTCTTGTTGCCAGGCTTACAACTGGCCAGAGTGAGTTTATTACCTGGCGAAGCTTCCATACAGAGGCCTCTTAAAGCGTGATAAATGCTGCCATCGGATCGATAGCGCCACTCCTGATTGCCGCGGCCGCCGTGACAATTGTAGATGATGACATTGTCACCGCCTGGAAAGTCTACGCAGCCTTCGTCCCGCCGAATTTCGCCGTTCTTAGACAGCATCCAGAACTGATTGCCGCCCTGGCCGTGACAGGGCCAGAGCTTCACGATGGTCCTGCCGGACTCGTGATGACTCACTGGCGAGTCAATGCAGTACGGCACCGCGGCGTTCTCGATGGGACCTCGGGCCAGAGCGTGTCTGGGCAGGAACAGTTCGGGGTAGACGGTGTCCAAATACCACTGGAAACTGCGGCAGCCAAGTCGCTGGCGGAGTGCTTTGCGTTCAGACACGTCGCCGTAATTTCCCTGGCGTAAATGGGATTTTGGAGATTCTTTTTAATTTAAACTAATTGCAGTTAAGACAAACAAGATAAGCCAGGGGTAGATGATAATGATTGGATCTGAGTAGGGATCGATGGGATCAAAGTAGGAATCGATGGGATCAGAGTAGGGATCCATGGGATCAGAGTAGGGATCCATGGGATCAGAGTAGGGATCCATGGGATCAGAGTAGGGATCCATGGGATCAGAGTAGGGATCAATGGGATCAGAGTAGGGATCAATGGGATCAGAGTAGGGATCAATGGGATCAGAGTAGGGATCCATGGGAACAGAGTATGGATTAATCGGATCAGAGTATGGATTGATAGGATCAGAGTATGGATCAATCGGATCAGAGTATGGATTGATAGGATCAGAGTATGGATCAATCGGATCAGAGTATGGATTGATAGGATCAGAGATGAGGATTCAAGTAAAGATGTATTTCGCAAATATAAATCTGTTGAAAATCCTTTTGGCCTTGATAATTTGATGTTAAGCTAAAAATGATAAAATTATTAAAGCCAGACATAAACAAACGAAACAAACCGGTTTTGACTAGTTAAAGAATTCGAGAAAGCTTAGCAAATAAAATAAAAGATCAAAAAAACACATGATAATACGCCTAACTTGAATCTCAAGCCGGTTATAATAGAATTTAGCAGCCGAAACAGCGTGCATTAATAGCATTAATGGCTATGACATGTCTCAACGTGCGCAAGTGGCGGTGTTACAACAAATAAGCTCTTTCGCGCGCATCTACTAGCTATGGAAATGTTATTATTTATCTGAGACAAATATAGATCCAGGCATTTGCTAAAATTTGCACTGATTTTAAATCGACAACATTTAGTAAATTGAATGAAAAATTTCTATACTAAACCAGCTACAGAGAGGGCGCCAGCTACAGAGAGGGCGCCAGCTACAGAGAGGAGGCGCCAGCTACAGAGGGGAGGCGCCAGCTACAGAGGGTAGGCGCCAGTTACAGAGGGGAGGCGCCAGCTACAGAGGGGGCGCCAGCTACAGAGGGGCGCCAGCTACAGAGGCGGCGCCAGCTACAGAGGGGAGGCGCCAGCTACAGAGGGGGCGCCAGCTACAGAGGGGCGCCAGCTACAGAGGCGGCGCCAGCTACAGAGGGGAGGCGCCAGCTACAGAGAGGAGGCGCCAACTACAGAGGGGGCGCCAGCTACAGAGGGGGCGCCAGCTACAGAGGGGAGGCGCCAGCTACAGAGAGGAGGCGCCAGCTACAGAGGGGGCGCCAGCTACAGAGGGGGCGCCAGCTACAGAGGGGGTGCCAGCTACAGAGAGGCGCCAGCTACAGAGGGGGCGCCAGCTACAGAGAGGCGCTAGCTACAGAGGGGGCGCCAGCTACAGAGGGAACGCCAGTGAGGGGGCGGCAGCTACAAAGGGGGCGCCAGCTACAGAGAGGCGCCAGCTACAGGGGCGCCAGCTACAGAGAGGCGCCAGCTACAGAGGGGGCGCCAGCTACAGAGGGAACGCCAGCTTCAGAGGGGGCGGCAGCTACAGAGGCGGCGCCAGCTACAGAGGGGAGGCGCCAGCTACAGAGGGGAGGCGCCAGCTACAGAGGGGGCGGCAGCTACAGAGGCGGCGCCAGCTACAGAGGGGAGGCGCCAGCTACAGAGGGGAGGCGCCAGCTACAGAGGGAACGCCAGCTTCAGAGGGGGCGGCAGCTACAAAGGGGGCGCCAGCTACAGAGAGGCGCCAGCTACAGAGGGGGCGCCAGCTACAGAGAGGCGCCAGCTAAAGAGGGGGCGCCAGCTACAGAGGGAACGCCAGCTTCAGAGGGGGCGGCAGCTACAAAGGGGGCGCCAGCTACAGAGGGGCGCCAGCTACAGAGGGCCTTGCTGAATATAAAGACAAAACTGAAGCTGAAATTTGCAGTCAAAGCATTATGCTCAGGCAATGAGATAATTTGCCTACCTTTCCCCCTACTCTCTCGTAGTAGATAGTCGCGTACTCGTCCATCCACACGTCAGCCAGTCGCACAGAATTCTTTTTCAACACGCTGCCGGTGCCCCAACTGTAGGGCGAGCGCTTCCGAAAGATGTGACCAACAATGGAGCAGGGCACAATCTCCAGGGTGCCGCCGCACATCCAAATTTTGAAGCTAATCTCTAAATTCTCTCCGCCCCAGATGTCGAATCCGGGATCGTAGCTGCCCAGATGGGCAAAGTATTTCCTGGAAATGGAGAACAGTCCGCCAGCCATGGTGGGGCTGCGAACCGGATCGATCCTACTTAGCCGGCGCTTCCTGTCGCGCTCGGGCACAACGTGCCAATTGAATTGTAAATTCCAGTCGAATCCGCCAACACTCATCGAGTCTAAATTAGTTGCCGTGGACATTGCCAAGGTGCTATCGCTGATCACTTCGATAGTTGGCGTCACAACGTTTGTCCAGTTGAGCGCGATCCGATGCAGCAGCGGCTCGAGCCAGCCTGTGGGGCATTCGCAATGCGAATCCAGGAATGTCAGCACAGTGCCTTCGGCTTTGCGGGCTCCCATTAACCTGGCGCGGATTAGGCCTTCGCGCTTGGCTGCCCGAAGGATTCGAACCTGAGTGATGCAAATTAGGCTACTTTTAGTAGTGTGAGAAGAATTATATTCAACTTTACATTGTATAACTTTACAACTACTTAACTTGAAGGTCAGGGGTTCGATTCTTGATCCCACTAGAACAATTTGTGTCCTTGAGCAACACACTGAACTCTGCATTGCTTCAGTTCACCCAGCTGTAAAATGGATGCCAGCATTAGCTGAGGTAATTAAAGGTGTGCGTGGCGACCCCCCACAGTCCTTGGACTGAACAGCCGCACGCAGCCTTCAGATCAGGTGACAATCACACGCTAATCTAATCAGTGATCAGGTGACAATCACACTAATCTAATTAGTGATCAGGTGAAAATCACACTAATCTAATTAGTGATCAGGTGACAATCACACTAATCTAATTAGTGATCAGGTGACAATCACACTAATCTAATCAGTGATCAGGTGACAATCACACTTATCTAATCAGTGATCAGGTGACAATCACACACTAATCTAATCAGTAATCAGGTGACAATCACACACTAATCTAATTAGTGATCAGGTGAAAATCACACTAATCTAATTAGTGATCAGGTTACAATCACACACTAATCTAATCAGTGATCAGGTGACAATCACACACTAATCTAATCGGTGATCAGGTGACAATAACACACTAATCTAATTAGTGATCAGGTGACAATCACACTAATCTAATTAGTGATCAGGTGACAATCACACACTAATCTAATCAGTGATCAGGTGACCATCACACACTAATCTAATCGGTGATCAGGTGACAATCACACACTAATCTAATTAGTGATCAGGTGACAATCACACTAATCTAATTAGTGATCAGGTGACAATCACACACTAATCTAATCAGTGATCAGGTGACAATAACACACTAATCTAATTAGTGATCAGGTGACAATCACACTAATCTAATTAGTGATCAGGTGACAATCAAACACTAATCTAATCAGTGATCGGGTGACAATCACACACTAATCTAATCAGTGATAAGATGACAATCACACAATAATCTGATCAATGATATAAAAATAATTTCAATAAGTAAAACCTTACTTTAGGCGAATAATAACGCATATATTCGGTGAGCGGCCGTTTCAGATGCTCATATTCGGATGCATCGTCAACTAGAATAATTTCTTTAATAAGACTAGGCGGAGACCGATTGATAACCGAGTGCACAGTGCGCAGGAGCACTGACCAGGCCTCGTTGTGGAAGCAGATAATTACAGATGTGTCCGGCAGAGGACCCGGGTATCTGCAGTTTTAGGGGAAAGAGCGCCTGTTTTTATAAGGCAATTTTGTAAGCAGTTCGTGTAAATGAAAAAGGGGTGTTTATTAGTGACTATTGCAGGTAGCTTACGTGTGAATAAAAGGGGTGTTTATTAGTGACTATTGCAGGTAGCTTACGTGTGAATAAAAGGGGTGTTTATTAGTGACTATTGCAGGTAGCTTATGTGTGAATAAAAGGGGTGTTTATTAGTGACTATTGCAGGTAGTTTACGTGTGAATAAAAGGGGTGTTTATTAGTGACTATTGCAGGTAGCTTATGTGTGAATAAAAGGGGTGTTTATTAGTGACTATTGCAGGTAGCTTATGTGTGAATAAAAGGGGTGTTTATTAGTGACTATTGCAGGTAGCTTATGTGTGAATAAAAGGGGTGTTTATTAGTGACTATTGCAGGTAGCTTACGTGTGAATAAAAGGGGTGTTTATTAGTGACTATTGCAGGTAGCTTACGTGTGAATAAAAGGGGTGTTTATTAGTGACTATTGCAGGTAGCTTACGTGTGAATAAAAGGGGTGTTTATTAGTGACTTTTGCAGGTAGTTTACGTGTGAATAAAAGGGGTGTTTATTAGTGACTATTGCAGGTAGCTTACGTGTGAATAAAAGGGGTGTTTATTAGTGACTATTGCAGGTAGCTTACGTGTGAATAAAAGGGGTGTTTATTAGTGACTTTTGCAGGTAGTTTACGTGTGAATAAAAGGGGTGTTTATTAGTGACTATTGCAGGTAGCTTATGTGTGAATAAAAGGGGTGTTTATTAGTGACTATTGCAGGTAGCTTATGTATGAATAAAAGGGGTGTTTATTAGTGACTTTTGCAGGTAGTTTACGTGTGAATAAAAGGGGTGTTTATTAGTGACTATTGCAGGTAGCTTATGTGTGAATAAAAGGGGTGTTTATTAGTGACTATTGCAGGTAGCTTATGTGTGAATAAAAGGGGTGTTTATTAGTGACTATTGCAGGTAGTTTACGTGTGAATAAAAGGGGTGTTTATTAGTGACTATTGCAGGTAGCTTATGTGTGAATAAAAGGGGTGTTTATTAGTGACTATTGCAGGTAGCTTACGTGTGAATAAAAGGGGTGTTTATTAGTGACTATTGCAGGTAGCTTACGTGTGAATAAAAGGGGTGTTTATTAGTGACTATTGCAGGTAGCTTATGTGTGAATAAAAGGGGTGTTTATTAGTGACTATTGCAGGTAGTTTACGTGTGAATAAAAGGGGTGTTTATTAGTGACTATTGCAGGTAGCTTATGTGTGAATAAAAGGGGTGTTTATTAGTGACTATTGCAGGTAGCTTATGTGTGAATAAAAGGGGTGTTTATTAGTGACTATTGCAGGTAGCTTATGTGTGAATAAAAGGGGTGTTTATTAGTGACTATTGCAGGTAGCTTACGTGTGAATAAAAGGGGTGTTTATTAGTGACTATTGCAGGTAGCTTACGTGTGAATAAAAGGGGTGTTTATTAGTGACTATTGCAGGTAGCTTACGTGTGAATAAAAGGGGTGTTTATTAGTGACTTTTGCAGGTAGTTTACGTGTGAATAAAAGGGGTGTTTATTAGTGACTATTGCAGGTAGCTTACGTGTGAATAAAAGGGGTGTTTATTAGTGACTATTGCAGGTAGCTTACGTGTGAATAAAAGGGGTGTTTATTAGTGACTTTTGCAGGTAGTTTACGTGTGAATAAAAGGGGTGTTTATTAGTGACTATTGCAGGTAGCTTATGTGTGAATAAAAGGGGTGTTTATTAGTGACTATTGCAGGTAGCTTATGTGTGAATAAAAGGGGTGTTTATTAGTGACTTTTGCAGGTAGTTTACGTGTGAATAAAAGGGGTGTTTATTAGTGACTATTGCAGGTAGTTTACCTGTGAATTAAAGGGGTGTTTATTAGTGACTATTGCAGGTAGCTTATGTGTGAATAAAAGGGGTGTTTATTAGTGACTATTGCAGGTAGTTTACGTGTGAATAAAAGGGGTGTTTATTAGTGACTATTGCAGGTAGCTTATGTGTGAATAAAAGGGGTGTTTATTAGTGACTATTGCAGGTAGCTTACGTGTGAATAAAAGGGGTGTTTATTAGTGACTATTGCAGGTAGCTTACGTGTGAATAAAAGGGGTGTTTATTAGTGACTTTTGCAGGTAGTTTACGTGTGAATAAAAGGGGTGTTTATTAGTGACTATTGCAGGTAGCTTACGTGTGAATAAAAGGGGTGTTTATTAGTGACTTTTGCAGGTAGTTTACGTGTGAATAAAAGGGGTGTTTATTAGTGACTATTGCAGGTAGCTTATGTGTGAATAAAAGGGGTGTTTATTAGTGACTATTGCAGGTAGCTTACGTGTGAATAAAAGGGGTGTTTATTAGTGACTATTGCAGGTAGCTTACGTGTGAATAAAAGGGGTGTTTATTAGTGACTTTTGCAGGTAGTTTACGTGTGAATAAAAGGGGTGTTTATTAGTGACTATTGCAGGTAGCTTACGTGTGAATAAAAGGGGTGTTTATTAGTGACTTTTGCAGGTAGTTTACGTGTGAATAAAAGGGGTGTTTATTAGTGACTATTGCAGGTAGTTTACGTGTGAATAAAAGGGGTGTTTATTAGTGACTATTGCAGGTAGCTTATGTGTGAATAAAAGGGGTGTTTATTAGTGACTATTGCAGGTAGCTTATGTGTGAATAAAAGGGGTGTTTATTAGTGACTTTTGCAGGTAGTTTACGTGTGAATAAAAGGGGTGTTTATTAGTGACTATTGCAGGTAGTTTACCTGTGAATAAAAGGGGTGTTTATTAGTGACTATTGCAGGTAGCTTACGTGTGAATAAAAGGGGTGTTTATTAGTGACTATTGCAGGTAGCTTATGTGTGAATAAAAGGGGTGTTTATTAGTGACTATTGCAGGTAGTTTACGTGTGAATAAAAGGGGTGTTTATTAGTGACTATTGCAGGTAGCTTATGTGTGAATAAAAGGGGTGTTTATTAGTGACTATTGCAGGTAGCTTATGTGTGAATAAAAGGGGTGTTTATTAGTGACTATTGCAGGTAGTTTACGTGTGAATAAAAGGGGTGTTTATTAGTGACTATTGCAGGTAGCTTATGTGTGAATAAAAGGGGTGTTTATTAGTGACTATTGCAGGTAGCTTATGTGTGAATAAAAGGGGTGTTTATTAGTGACTATTGCAGGCAGCTTATGTGTGAATAAAAGGGGTGTTTATTAGGGACTATTGCAGGTAGCTTATGTGTGAATAAAAGGGGTGTTTATTAGGGACTATTGCAGGTAGCTTATGTGTGAATAAAAGGGGTGTTTATTAGTGACTATTGCAGGTAGCTTATGTGTGAATAAAAGGGGTGTTTATTAGTGACTATTGCAGGTAGCTTATGTGTGAATAAAAGGGGTGTTTATTAGGGACTATTGCAGGTAGCTTATGTGTGAATAAAAGGGGTGTTTATTAGGGACTATTGCAGGTAGCTTATGTGTGAATAAAAGGGGTGTTTATTAGGGACTATTGCAGGTAGCTTATGTGTGAATAAAAGGGGTGTTTATTAGTGACTATTGCAGGTAGTTTATGCATCAATAATAACAGGGGGTGTTTATTAGGAATCATTGCAGGTAGCTATATAAAAATGATAGCAAACTCCATTCATACTACTTACTTAGCGGCTTTGCACTGAGCGTCGCGATTATCGCCCAACTCTCTATCCAGCGAGATCATATCGCTGGCGTATTGATTAAATGCGTTTCTCTGCCAGCCTTCGTCGTATTTTCTTCGTTCAGTGGAGGACAGCTTGTTCTTGTCAATGTTGACAGGGCGGCCGCCTTCGCCGTGCTCGTGTCCCGGGTTGGGATAGGCGGCCCACAGCTCTCGAATATGGGCCGGCGGTGCTCGGCGAACCCGTCTGGTGACAATGTGCTGGCCGAGTTTGAGTCATCTGGATGGAGCTGCGGCTTCTGCTGCTGTGCTTGTTGATGACGATGAGCCTGGAGCATGTCCCGGTGGTGCACCCGGTTGAATATGATCTCGTCGCGTACCTGGCAGGGGATACCAAGTGATTAATTATATATGTATACATTATAATCCTGATAGTACTTAGTCAAAGTAGTTCAAAGCGAAATTTAAAGCGATTTTAAGGCGATTTTGAGCCAACTCAAAGCAATTGTCCAGGCAAAATACAGGTAGTTTTCAAAGCGATTCTCAAGAAGAACTTTAAGCAATCTTCACGGCGCAATTCGGGCGAATCGATCGAATCGAATCGATTCGGGATTTTCAAGGCAAAATTAAGGCGATTCTCAGAGCGAAATTAAGGCGATTCTCAGAGCGAAATTAAGGCGATTCTCAAGGCGAAGTTAGGGCGATCCTCAAGGTGAAATTAAGGTAATTTTCAAGGCGTAATAAAGAAATCTTAAGAACAAAATTACGAGATTCTCAAGGCGAAGTTAGGGCGATCCTCAAGGTGAAATGAAGGTAATTTTCAAGGCGTAATAAAGAAATCTTAAGAACAAAATTAGGAGATTCTCAAGGCGAAGTTAGGGCGATCCTCAAGGTGAAATTAAGGTAATTTTCAAGGCGTAATAAAGAAATCTTAAGAACAAAATTAGGAGATTCTCAAGGCAAAGTTAGGGCGATTCTAAAGGTGAAGTTAAGGCGATTCTAAAGATTAATTTAAAGCGATACTCTGGGTGAATCTTAGGCGATTCGAAAGGTGAAGTTAAGGCGATTCTAAAAATTAATTTAAAGCGATTCTCTGGGTGAATCTTGGGCGATTCTCTGGGTGAATCTTGGGCGATTCTCTGGGTGAATCTTGGGCGATTCTCTGGGTGAATCTTGGGCGATTCTCTGGGTGAATCTTAGGCGGTTCTCAAGGTGAAGTTAAGGCGATTCTAAAGATTAATTTAAAGCGATACTCTGGGTGAATCTTAGGCGATTCTCAAGGTGAAGTTAAGGTGATTCTCAGGATGTAATTAAAGCAATTCCCAAGTAATGTGTTAAGGATGATGTTCTTCTGGAGGTGTACATACTCCCGGCTACGCATGAGGCGTACATCTGTGTATTCGATTCTCATGGCAATCAAAAAATTCTAGATTTAAACATTTTTCGATCAAATAGAGAACGATTTAAGCGCACACGATTTTCAGCTAGTTAGGTCGAAGTGCAGTCCGGAAAAATTGCCAACGAGGAGCGAAGCGAGCGAAGCGAGCGTAGCTCCTCGTTGGCAATTTTTTCGGACAAACGAGACCGAGATAAGATGTCCCGGAGACTCCCCAACGTAAAATCAACGTTTTAGAAAATAAAATTGATGCAGAGTTAAAACCACTTGAGATGAAACCATGTGTGACCCCTCTATGGACGTAAAACATTTAGGGCTACAAGATGTGTGACGTGAAAGTTCCATAGCAACGCGTCTTGGTTGCCATGGCAACAAAAAAGTGACTTTTTTTAGACCCGTCCAAATCTTGAATCTCAAAAAATAAGGATTCACAATATGGAGTCAAAAATTGATTGAACCCAACTTTTGGCGAATTTTCAGACCTTCAAGACACTGATTGGTTATTTTCCGCTAAATGCTTACCTTGATAGGTAATTCTGTAAAAGTGTGTTTTTTAAGTGTCAAAAAATGCGCATTTTTATCAACTTTCAACTGACGCAGCTCAAAGGTCGCGCGTCAGCGCGACCTTTGAGCTGCGTCATTCTAACAATGGCACCTGGGACTCTTACATGACGCACGACTTTAACCAAGATACTCACTTTAACTGTACATTCGCACCTGTTAATTACATTCGAATATTCGACGGGTAGGTATTCGAACCGAAATAAAGGAAATTCAACCTTGTTGCGAGACTCTAAAAAGTACATGAATGCGGTCATTTAGGTAAGATCTACATGTTTATAATACATTTTGAGCCGTTTCGTTGCACTGACTCTGAGCCATACACTGCTAAAGTCGATAAACGTGATTTAGGCTATTTTTATGTATTTTTCATGATACAAATGTACAAAAAATAAGAAACGACGACATGCTAGGAAAATCAGACTTTTTAGGCAAGGTGCACAACTAAATTGCGCACAATATGTATATTTTGAAATTTCGTCTTAGTTTATTGAAGTCGCTGCCGGTACAGAAATGTACTTTAAC